>APFE030562215.1:0-52537 GCA_000404065.3 Pinus taeda
TTCCTAGAATTAATGGATGACCCCCCAACTTTGTTTTAGTTTGTAACACCACAAAGTCAGCTGGGTAATTCCAAGATTCTACGGAAATTACCAGGTCTTCAATGACTCCTTCGGGTTTAATTGTAGAGCGGTTAGCCAACTCTAGAATGGTTGGAGTTTCCCTAATTAAGTGTTTCAACAGCAGTAATTGTGCTGTTTCGAGTGTCATAATATTTATTTCTGCACCTAGATCTACTAGAACTTTAGAGACAAAGGTTTTGCCGACCTGAACTGTTACTGTAGGGTGACCAGGGTCACCATATTTCACAGGGGGGTCTTTTTCTATCATCAAAGCAGTCAGTTCTCCCATCACATGAACTGTGAGGGGTTCCTTGGCTTTTCTTCCAGGCTTTTTAATACAAATATCCCTAACAGTTCTGGCATATATAGGGACATCTCTTAGTGCTTGCAATAATGGGATTTTGACATATAAATTATGCAGTTCTCCTAAAAGGTTAAAAGCTGGTGGCTCAAATGTTTTAGTAAGAGCCAGTCTTTCAGGAAAGGGTGGCTCTGCTGTTTGGACAGTCTTGTTAGAAGATGATTCAAGTGTTTCAATGTTTTTGTTAGATGACTTTTCCTCTCTAGTTTCCTCTTTTTCAGAGTCAGTAATGTCATCAATGATGGGTTCAACTATCCTCCCAAAGCGTAAATGGATGTCATTACATTGCATAGGGGAGACAGGTTGACTTTGAATATCGATTACCTGCAGGGCTTTATTATTGTTTGGGTTGGGATTAGGTTGCACAAGTAGTTGGGGTCTGATTGACTAGTTATTCTGCGGAGCATTAGATGGTAAGGAAAGAGATTGCTGGTGTTGGGGAAATGGAATCTGTTGGGCTGCCCAGTTTGGATTCCATTGATTGAAATAAGGTTGTTGAAGAGTCCAAGGATTCCACATAGTAGGGTCGGTAAAAGGAGGATTTGGTTGCTGCATAGGTGGAAATTGCATCGGATTAAAGGGTGGGTATTGCATTTGATTCATGGGTGGGAAATTTGTTTGAAACGGAGAATGATTATTCCAATGACTAAATGATGTGTTAGAACTCATACCTTGTCTTTGTGGCCATTGCCTCCTCTGTGTCATCAGGTACACTGCTTCAGCTTCTTTTTTAGTTGATTGCAGCGCTGCCTTTATTCCTGGCAAAGAAGGGCATTGCTGAGTTTCATGATCCTTTTCACAAATGGTACAAATTGGTACCTTATCCAATGGGCATTCCCGCAGTGGGTGCTTTCCTCTGCATTTGGAGCAAAAGATAGCCAGGGCAGCTTCTGCTTCTGCATGTTTCTTTTTAACCTGCAGAGCATCAATTTGTGAAGCAAAAGAGCTTAACATTTCAGTTTTAAATTCTTCAAGCAGATTACCTATTTCGGCTCGTGTTGCTCCTCCACTTGCTGACTTCTGGACTCTTGAATATGTATTGTCCCTGCTTTTAGATCTGCTTGCTGCTCCTCTGGAACACCTCATGCAGAGGTTGATAATCTCATCAAATGGTTCTTTGGAAATATCCCCTTTTCTAAGCATATTTAACATATCTAGGCAGTCATCTCGTACTCCTTTTAGTAGTATTGTCTTCAGAATATCCTTACTCATGGTTGGATGATCTGATCGCTGCAGATTATACTGCAGTCTCTCTACAAAGTCCTCCAGATTCTCGTCCTCTTTCTGAATCATTTTGAACAATTTTTCCTTCCTTTCTCTTGTTCGACAGTAATCCTGATATTTGGTCAGAAAACTTTCTTTCATCTAATCCCATGTGGTGATTACCTGAGCCCCTAGGCTCATAAACCATCTTAATGCGTTCCCTTTCAGTGTTGCTGGAAACAATTTTAACTTCTGAGCAAGAGTTACATAATCATAACTTCTACACAGTATATCAAATTCAAAGAGGAACTCATCGGGATCTTCAGAGGATAACCCATGGAAATTAGGCAATGCCGCAGGTGGAATAGTTTTCATAGGGGTTGCTCCCCTTGGGAGGTCCCCAATAGGAAATTCCGGGGTGGAAAGTGAGTTTTCCCCCCTTCCTTCTGCTCTGTTATCCTCCATTATTCTTCTCCCCGAATCACTGGCTCTGTCTTCAGTATCTTCTGTTTCTTCAGGTTCTTCTACTAGTTCCTCAATGTGCTCTGGTGTTTCCAGCTTCCTTTCAGGCCATAGTACTTCCTCCGTCTGATGATCTGTTTGGGAGGAATACTGGATTTGAGGTCTTTGGGAACTCGTTCTATGAGATGTCTCGGCTTTTGAAATGATCTCGTCAATGAAAGTTTTTCTTCCACCTCCTGTGCCCTTACCGCCTGTGAAGTTAGCTTTATTGCGTCCTCTCATGCACCTGTTATTCTAAAGAAAAATCATTAATGCCTTAAAAAAAAAATTAGTCGCCTTCCCCGGCAACGGCGCTAAAATGTTGGTTACTCGAATTGTTTATTGATTAAACAGTCGAGTAACACATTAATTTGTCAACCCGGGAAAGTCCTTTTGTTTCAAAGGTGACCTCGTACCGTATGCACTTTAATTTCAAAAGCATTAAAAGTTGTAGTACAAAAAATCTAATTCCTATCAAACGCTTACTCTGCGTTACAGCAATCTTAAACTATTGCAGAAATGAAATGAAATTGATTAAAGGTAACAAATCTACGGAAAAATGATGGATGTTTGTAACAGAGGGCTAGGACCTTGTCCTCAGAATAAGGACATCCAGCACTTGCCTCCGTGACCAGTCGCCAATACACACCAAAAATCCTATTCACCGGTGACACACTTCTCATAGCGCCAATCGATTAAAGGAACAACGTATCAACAAAGGGAAATATCAGAAGAAAAGCTAAACACATACAGAAATAACACACACTTAACAGGAAAGGAATGGGTGAATCTTGTGAAGAAGGTGGGCCCTGTCCCTCTCACAAGATTCCCTTGCACACAAATACTAAGTTGAAATGCTCAGAACAATGCTTTATTCATCTGCCAAGAGTTCAATTACGACAGAGGTTCCGGCCTTCAGCACTACAATATTCCTGTATCACATGCTAGTCTTTCAACTATAGATGTCTCCTCTTTATAGAGGAGACATCTATTACAATAGATTGTCCTTCAGTTTAATTCTTTTGTACAAAAATAGGAAATTAATTCTTGTTACAGCATACTGTTACAATAATATATATCTTTGTCATCCTTGGTTAATCAGATCTTTCTGTTGTTGCAAAACGGGTGGTCTTCGCCTATCTCCTCGGGATCCTTGTGCTATCCTTGGTTATTCTGTTGTTGTTGCTGATTTGGTAAATCTTAACCGTTCCTTAAAGCGCTTCATGTTGTTCCTGGTATTCCCGCATCTGTGACTAAATTGGTTGATCATGCTTTATCATCATTGGCCGAGTATAGTCTTGCCAGCTTCAGACAGTTACTGTTTCATCTTTTTCAAATTAAGATTTTTCCTGCTTTAGTCAGTTGCTTCTTCTGGTGTTGCAGCAACTGCACAGTTGCTGTTTCTAGTGTTGCAGCAACTGTGAATTATGATTCTGTGGACTTTTAACAATTCCAATCAATTGTCAGTGACTTAGCCAATTTCCAAAGATTAATTGTAAAGATAACATGAATATGTGTTGAATAATTAAACATATAGCAAATGAGGAGAGTTACTTCATAGCTTGGGGTGATGAGGTCAAAAATGATATCAAGGGTTTCTATTTATAGGCTAAAAAGGGTAATATCATAACAAAATGTAAGGTCAAAAGTAGACAATACAGAGTCCTAACAACCACTAAGTTAACAATTTCTTGTTATGTTTGACACCAAAACATTTATTCACATGACAAGAAATGTTCCAATGCGTTGGTTCCATTGAAGACTTGAAGACCAATCATTTTGTAGCAGACGAAGCAGAATTACATTCATTACTTTTTAGTTTTTGATGTAAATGACTTGAGGACAAGTCAATAAATAAGGCTGGGGGGGGAGAGTGTAAATTCTAAATTTTGTATACCTTCCAAGCCTTATACATTTTCAATCGCATTCAACAGCATATTCCAAACATTCAACAAAAGATCTAGCAGTGGATTTAGCAGCAGATGTAGCAACAATAAAAGATTCACTTTTTCGACTTCATCCACCATTTTCATAGCCAAGTAAATGAAGACAATGATCACAATTTTGCAGCCACACATGCACAAATCTCATCAATTTTTGAAAGGGTAAGTTGCGGTATGATATTTTCTAACTTTTAACCATTTAATTCCTTGAAAGCAAGAATGATAATTTTTGGAAAAAAAACTTCCTTTCCTCATTTCATAAAATTTCCAAAACCATTAGTTTGGGGGGAGAGGTGGGTACATTTACATTCATACTTTGTCACATTCATATTTTTCCATATTCATATATCACATTCTAAAACCCACATACCTTCAAAATATATTCACTATTACATGAGCATATAAATGGCTTTGTAAAAGTACTTAAAAGCTATTTGGATGCAACATAATCATGTTTGTTACAAAAGAACCAACCATGATGCATTCCAACAAAATACTTTGCAATAAGAATCAAATTATCATTATGCAAAGTTCATACATTAAAATTGAATGCAACAAACAAGATATGGTTGAAACACAAGAACCAACCAAGTTGCAATTCATTAAAAACACTTTGCAAAAGTTAAGTAAATGATATCATGCAAATTTTAAGCCAAAGCTCAAGTATCAAAACGTAATGTAGTAGATTGCATGAGGACATGCAATACCTTCAGTTTGGGGGTATGTTGGGCCTAAGAATTCTCCTTAAAATACATCCACTTTCACTCCATTCACACATTTTCTCACCTCTATTCCACTACCATGTCACCACATCAGCTTCACTTTCATCATTAAATGGGTTACCATTGTATGTTCCAAAACATTATTAATTCTTAGTATTTTTAAGTGAATTTGTGGTTAAACTTTAGAAAATAATATCCATATACTTATACCTAACAATTAGAATGACTTTGTTGACATGTGTAGGTACAAAGGAAGCTTATAAGGCACCCTTATGTAGAATCCAAGTTTCTTAGTGGTGGTTTGTTGTTGTTATATTGTACGGGAGATATTGTGTGTTTTTTAAAGCTTGATTTTTATTATTATTATTTAATTTTAATGTTATTGATGAATATATTAATGATTATGATTATTTTTATTTTATTTTTTCTATCATATTTTTATTTATTTATAGTTTGGTTTAAAATATATAAGAAAACAAGTATAATATGTAACATTGTTGATGAGTACATGTTTCTTATACAAAAAATAAAGAATTTTTATGGAGTGGATGTGATCATATACCACTAATAATCTATTGGTACATGATAACATAATTTTATGAAAAAAGTGTCAGCAACAATTAAATAATTAAACTATCAAAAAATATTATGATGAATAAAATATATTAATGGAAAAAGGTGAAAAAAAACATTGTTATTAGAAAGAATACAACAAATTTTATTTTTTGTAAGCTTAGTAGGACCTTTCATTCATTCTTACGCAAAAAACAAGTTAAATCCATGAAAGATGTTCTGTGGCCTCAACCTGCTCGGTGGAAAACCAAGTCTGTTGGCCATCGAAATGCATTATAAGCCATCCAAAATCTGAGTATCTTAAGTCTGTCACACAAAGCCTTATAAGAATGAATGCCTATAAACCGGTTCACCCTTAACATGCTAACATAGGTACTACTATCCGACATACATAATCAAAATAAACAAAAAGGAAACTACTTGCTACTATTCATCAAAGGACTCCATCAGAGCTGAATTTAAAATTGGACAAGTTGGAATTCTTTACGAATTTCTTGGAACCTGGGGCCAGATTTAATTGAACCTGTAGAGTTCATAATAGCTCGAGATAATATACTCTTCATCAACCAATAAAGATGCATTGTTTGTTTATACTGAGTGAACCGACCTCGGGTATGGCCTGACTCAGGAATTAGTAAACGCCAATCCTCTAGCTGCACTTCATTCTCATCCCGTTGGTTGAGGTTTGCCTCCCAAGCCGCAATCAACTACCTCACTTGTGCAGGAGTTCCTGCAGTATATAATTGAGTCGCTACATTGATATGTTGGGTGTCCGTCTTTCAACCACTTCTCCTCAGCAGTTGCAATGAGGAGGATCCTTGCCACTCTGACGCCCAATCTTTTGACTGCACCGCCGACCCCCAGTTCTCAATGGAACTCATCCACCCAAACCAACCAAACCGTTGATCGAACAAAGACCAACGATGTGCAGGCTGAGCGAGATCCCAAATTAATTAGACCTGGCACATATACATATGATAAGGGAAAGAAGCAAATGACATTAGGCCCGAACCATACAAGAACATATGAGGTCGAGAGGGCCAACCACTAGGGTCGCTTGTTTCCAATCACCAACACCCCATGCTTAGACTTCTCTCGTAACAGAAAGAAACCAGGGATGGTCTGTCTCCACAGAAGGGAGGAGTTACAGACTGGCTCCTCGAGCCAATTCCCGTTTATAAACACACCAGAATAATATAAAACCAAAAATGAAGAGACAAAAGGGATTTTCAAAAGCCATTCTATCCAATCACATATACAACCATTCCAATTGGGCAAATATTCCTTCTAGAAATGAAAAGTAACCCAAATTGTTCCATACATTCCCATTCGAAGCAGTAAAATATTGTATAAGATAGACATTGACATAGAAAAAACAGATGCAAGATAATATTTAGCCACACAAACATGCTCTCCTATCGAACAAGTAATTCCAGGTCACACAACCATCCAATTGTAGGAGGGGTCGACTACCTTGCATGGTCATGGGCAGGGAGGGGTGAAAAGAAACAAAACATACCCAATTACCAATGCCATGAACCCAAAGCCATTTTTCTCCCATGGAAGGAGCCTCCCTACTCAGTTTTCCACCAGAGAATAGGGACCCATGTACCTCCACTTGACTCTTGAAGCTACACTATACCACAAAGCGATTGCATGGAATGGGTTGCATGCCTTCACCACCTAGAGGTCAAGTGCACGGCGATGAATTACTCCCACCTTAAACTCTCCCATGTGACCTACCTCCTCGCCAAGATGTTCACACATACAATGTACTGGCAAGATCCGCCCTTCTGCACTGCCTTCCATCTTGTCACATCTAACGTGAGTCCGAAGAGGGATTGTGAGTTGTCACTCACCCCGGTCGGGGATCTTGATTATTTTCTTCATCATGGTCCTATTTGTGGTGGCCATCCTAAGCCAAAATTAGGAGCAACAGTTCTAAGTCTTCAAGATGGTTGTCTATCCAAGGGGAATCGAGGGTTGTACCCATATGTAAGCATCCCCAATTAGCGAGAAAGTTAGAAGACTTATTAACCTTCATGAGCACATGCGAGGGAATAATATAATCAAAACATGGGAGGAGAGCACTTTTATCCTGAATGAGATGTGTCGTCCTCCAACTCTTACTAAGATTCTCCCAATTGGTACCATGGTTTAGCTTTTTGAGTACCTCAATTACCAAATTAGAGTCTCCTTCCACCACCAACTTTTTGAATCCTTCTCATCTTGCAATGAGGAGTTTGTGCTTTACCACATTGAATTTGGCCTCATTATTACTTGTATAAATACAATTGGCTGCATAGATATGGAGAACTCGACCCTTGGAGTCTCGGAAAAGGCCACCAAAAGCCGCATTGTCGAGTTTAACTTTGGAGGCCCCATCAAAGTTAAGCTTGAGGAAACCAGTAGGAGGGGCTGAAAATTTTAATGGAGAGGATCTGGGGGATACTAAGAGCTTCCAGGAAGATGCAGGAAGCATCTGAGGTGCAAGATTCAAAGTTGTTAGGATTGGAGCTTCATGAGGCGCTACCTGCCAATCGCCTTGATGCCATTTCTCTAGTAGAGTTGTTTCTCTTGTGTTTTGGATAACCCAGACCCATACTTCCAACTTTGAGAGGCGATGGTTTTTTAAGATCCTTCGATTCCTTTCTTTCTGAAGTGCCCATAGAAGGAAACCTAGGCTAATGTGCCAAGCTCTATTCAAGACAGGGTTGGAAAAGATGTCATTTAGCCACATTTCAAGACAAGATTTTATACTAGTAATGTCAAGATCTAGATGCCCAAATAGTTGTTCCATACTTCGCCATATTTGGTTCGCAAAGGGGCATACTTTAAAAGGTGTTCCATATCCTCATTATTATATTCACACATAACGCATAATGAAGGTCCCTAAACCCCTCTTTTTTGGAGTTGATCCCAAGTAAGAATCCATCGCCGACACACCAACCAGAGGAAGTAGGCTACTTTTGGCCATAATTATCCTTTCCAAATTTTCCTCCATATGGGGTTTCCATGAGCTTGAGGCTCTTGAACAGATAATCTGTACGCTAATTTAAAGAAAATATTCCTTTAGTTGTGTAGTCCCACCTAAGAATATCAGGCCTTCAAGGATGGCCAACTTTTTGGATTGGAGTTCTATGTCCAAACAATTCCATTAATTAGAATTCAAGGGTTTAGGCCAATCCCATTTCTCTTTCCATTACTACCAAGATGTGTTCTAAGAATGTTTCCAATATTGCTCCACTGTTATGTAGTTTTAACTATTTGTATAGAGAAAGAGATCTGCTAGATCCCGTCAGTTTAAGAGTTTTTCTTTTTGTTGTGAGTAGTCTTGCCAAAAAAGAGCTCGTCTTCCATCCCGAATTTCCCAAAAGGTATGAGAGTGTATAAGATCTCTATTGGTGGAGGTTAAGTTCTAGACTGATGACCCTTTCGAGGTATTTTGGATTATTAATAATTCTTCAATTGAGGCAGGAATTTGATATTTTCTTGCCCATATGGTTTTGCACAGATCCTTCCCATCCTATATCCATCTCAACCCGATTTTTTCCCCCATAACTTGATTCAGAATATATGGTTCTTTGAGCCCAAGACCCCTTGTAGTCTTGGGTTTGGTGATGTTTGCCCAAGAGATGAGAGCCCATTTTTTTGCCTCTTCGGCCCCTCGCCACATTTTTTTTAAGACATCCACCATGCTAGCGCGTGAGGTTTTTGGGGTGGCCAAACTAGACAACCGATAGATTGACATTGATTATAGTAATGCCTTAAGAAGAACCATCTGACCAACGAATTAAGAGCCCATAATGACCAGGATTGAAGTCAATATTGGATGCGGTCCAAAAGGTGTTTCTATCGTGAAGTTATAAGAGAGTTCAACACTAGGGGGATGACTATGTATTTGGAGGGTAAGGATCCTATACAAAGCCCCAAGATCTGGTCTAGAAAAGACTGGGTCAGGGCAAGGGTTTTAAAGAAGAATATATTAGATTTGTCATTGTTAATCAAGGTACCAGAGGCTTGCATGAAATCATAGATAATTTCTTTGACTACTCTAGCTTCACGAAGAGACACCTGGAAGAAAAGCATAATATCATCAACAAATTGTTGATGAGTTAAAGGAAGATCATTACCCCAAAGTCGAATTCCACGGAGAGAACATGAATGGACAAAAAAATTAATATAACAACCTAGACCTTCTGCAACAAGGATGAAGAGGAAGGGAGAGAGAGGATCACCTTGTTGCAAACCTTTGGAGGGGTTAAAGGGTCACGACGGGGAACCATTGATTACTATTGAAAACATAGGGGAGGAGATGAGGGAGGAGACTTAGGCTATCCACTAAGACTCAAAACCAAAGCCTTTCAGAACGTTTAAAAGAAAGGGCCAACTAATACGGTCATAAGCTTTGGAGAGATCCAGTTTTATAATCATGCCTTTAGCTTTGAGACGTTTAAGAGAATGAACCACTTCTTGAGATGTGATGATGCCATCCAAGATTTGGTGATCTTGAACAAATCCAATTTGCTACGGGGAGATCAGAGAAGGAAAAAGAGGTTTCAGTCTCTTAACCATGATCGTGGAGATAATTTTATTGATGACATTACATAATGTAATCAACCTGATGTCTTGATGCTCCTCAGACTAAGAAGATTTGGGGATTAAAGCAATAAAGATGGAGTTAAGAGCCGAATTTACCTGTTGAGAGCATCGAGATTCCACCACTACCTCCAGGATATCATGGCCTGTGAAATCCCAGGTTGCTTGAAATAACTCTGTTGTTAAGCCATCTGGTCTAAGCACTTTGTTCCTAGCCATTCCCTTGACCACTTCTTCTAATTCTTCCATAGTGATAACCCGCATGAGTGTCATGTTTTGGTTCCCTCTCACCAAATGAGGGATATGTCTTGTAATTCACTATAAAGAATACAATAATTAATAGAAGGCAAGCAAAGAATAATTATAGGTTGATAAATATTTATTGTTAAAAATAATTATGATAATGAATGGAAAGAAAATATTAATTATAACAATCGATATATTTAATTTTGTTTGGATAATTAATTTATAAAGATACTTGGTGATTATATTGTTATTAGAAAGAAACATCATTATTAGAAAGAATACAAGGATTAATAGAAAGCAACGAATAATGATTATAGGTTATTACATATTTATTTGTAAAAATAAATATGATAATGAACTATCAATTATGGAAAAATTAATATATTAAAAAAAATCAGATAGTTAATTTAGAAAAAAAACATTATTATTAGAAAGAATACAAAAATTAAATTTAATCAAAATCTGACAGATATTTTTAAAAACTTGAGTTCAAGTTGTTTAACCTGTAGAATTTGAGAGGCCCAAGGATGTCGAATCCATTTATGCATTCAATAATATATTTTAAACAACGAAAAATCACAATCTTGTTTGCGATTGTATTGTCGGATTCCGGTCAAAAATCCATTTCATTTGTAAGTTAGATTATGCCAATATTTATTGTTAAAAAATAAGTATGATAATGAATGGAAAGAAAATATTAATTTTGGAAAAAATCGTATATTTTTTTTAGATAATTAATTTATGAGCATACTTGGCGATTAAGCTTCTTTTTTTTTTTTTAATTAATTATTATTTATAACAAATTGATTTTAAACCACATAAAATTAGTCATCCACTAATAAAAAATAATAAAAAAAAAATTCAAATTTTAAAAATTCAAAAATTATTTTTCACTTTCTAAAAAAATAAATTTAATATTTAATTTTACCAAAAATTTAATAAACTTTGCAAATAGTTTTAAAAATTTGCAAAATAAAGTGTTAAAGGATTTTGACCCATCTACCTTCTATAGGTATATATATATATATATATATATATATATAGTCAGCCAAAATATTTTCATTAGTTCTTTAAAAAAGTGCAACAAATGTACCTGAAGCCCTCTGCTCTCCTGGCTTCACTGCGACCGGATTTGTTAGACAAGAGAGTAGTGAAAAGGCTAAGAAGAAAGTGCCATGTTTTACATGAACCCTAAAGACAAAAAATCCAGTAGCCCAAAGCACTTCCAGAACCAAAAAACAACCAGTAGACAACATGAAGTAAAGGATGAGGATCCAATGCATGAGCAACACCCGGGGCCGTGTGAGGACCATGACCTTCGTGAACATGAAAATCAATATGAGTGATATGAACCTCCATTTCATCCAACCATTCGCTAGCACGACTTTGGCTACGATGCACAAATACCAGATGGTCCTAAATGTCCCCCTGATTGTATTGAATATCATTTATATAAGCAATGGTCTCGTTCCTATCTTCACACCTCTATTTACGAATAATCTCCAAGGTAGCCAAGATATTTCGCAGTTATTTGATGATATATTCCAACGTGGGTGGATGATCCATGTGTCCTAGTGACTAAGCAAATGCTTGAGCAACTTCCTCGTTCCAAGACCACACCACCCGCTGGCTCTTCATTCATCTCCTTCGCTCAATGAACCTGCACCCTAAGCTGACCATGAGGTCCTACTCCTCGTCGGGCACGACCACACTGGCGTAACACAGTCATCGAGTCATCTAAAGGCTAGGGAGGGAGTGTAAAAGAGACAAATAAATACTCACTCCCCTAAAACATTTTATTCATGCCCTCTTGAAAGAGCACAACCACATTGAAAATCCACTGCCCACTGTGACTTTGACCACACAGGTTGTAATTGAAATTAAAACCAACACCAGAAGAGGGGTCCTCTACAAACTCTCCAAGACGAAAGGACCCCACAATTTTTCCCCTCCAACATCTTAGAACAAAAGTAAACCACAAAACTGCACCCTCCCTTGTAGGGAACAAAGCAGAGATTACCACACTTGCAGAGCACAAAAAGAGGAAGAAAATAAGACCATACATGAAGAAACTTGCTTACCAATTTTCCGTCGAGGCCTTGAAGGCTTCACCCCTAGTGGAGCTCTACAAAATGTTACCACTCTGTGAAGGCTACTGTCCATGCTCCCGTAGCACACTACGTGTACCCACAAGCTCTCTCGCCTGGATCTCGCACCACCCTGGTCACTCGAATATGCCTAGAAATATCAGCATAACATCTGCCACCAACATCCTTTGCAACAACACTATCCAGACTGACAAGAAAGATTTGGTGGAGAGAATTGCACACTTAGCCTTAGAGAAACCAAAATTTCTATCGCCCATACTAAGACTCCAAAAACAATTGAAACTACTGAACTTGCTTGCTATATATGTGAAATTTCAAAACTGAAATATTATTGCAGCAACTGGAAATTGTTCTTCTAATTGTTAATTAATTTAACAATTTATTTTCTACAACAAATACAAAGTAAATCACATTGCAACCTTCACAAATAAAACTAGGAAAATAATAGTGTTGGAAACTGAGAAAATCTAGCACACACACACAAAAATTTAACACAATTATTTTTAGACAAAGGTCCCCAAAAAAACCCAACTTGAGAAAATCAGTGTAGTAGCTGAGGGTTTTTATTATTATGCAACAATAAAATTTTCTGAGTATAACTCGATGCCCAAACTGGAAATCCACCATAGGAAAATTGGCCACAAAAATTAGCCAGAATTTTTTTGTCTCACCTAACACTGATCGAACCTCTAAGAATGACTCGTTGACCCCTTCTGGAAATTTTCTCGGCCTCCAAAAACTGAATCAAACTCTACCTTTGAAGCTTCTGCATAAGCACTATGCAGCCTCACTAAGGAACTCGACCTCTTGTAGCTGTCTCTCTGGACCTAGAAATTCTTTCCTCTAGACTCACTGTCCCTACCCTTCTCTTTCTCTGCTTCCCTACTGAAGCTTGAACCCTTCTAACATTGCTGGCTGTTTGGAAAATCGAACTCTCCAAGGAAATTGAACTCCTCATGTGTTTCTCACAAGTGTGTTCTCCATCTACCTATAAAAATGTTCTTATAATCCTCTATTGGAGCACCAATGACCAAGATTAGAACTTAATCAAAGGCCCAGATTAAATCCCTATCGATCCATGTGAGAAATTAGAGAACTCTCACCTTATCTCAACTAATAGTGATTAATTAACTATATTCCTTAAGTTTAGACTTGGGAAATATTAAAAATTGACTAATATTCTAATTGAGCCATCTGTAACACCATCCTCCCACACTTACCTAAGCTTACCTGTCCACCAGGGTAAATATGTGATGAAGAGTTACTATGATATGACTCAACCTCCTAGATCACCTTAAGGAAATGGAATCGACATAACCTAAACCTTGTTGACCTCCCTTGGATTCTTCAGGACTCCCAAGGGCTAAACCACCCTTCCAAGTGCCCAAACCCTGAGTTCAGCCTCTTTTTCAATGCCCTGGACTCCTAGACTCTATCGCAACACTACTAGAATTCGACTATAACCCTCCAGTCGCATGCACAAGCCTACAAGGGAGTGACTGCAACTTTTGTCACCTAGTTATATGCTGGCGACCGCGAGATCTAAGGCGCTTTTCAGGGTTAGTCTCCAGACCACTGCCCATAACTTAATGAAACTTTCTAGAACAATGAATGGCACAAAGATAAAGTCGTCAATACAAAACTTAGACAAGTACTTGACTTACCTAGGCCTAACCATGATAGACATTGCATCATACACATCATGAACATGTAATCTATAGGTCATAATTACACATCTAAACATATGGATCTCATACTTATATGAGAATCATTAAGAACGTTTCATGCCCTCTCACAATAGCTTCAATACCATCTATTAGGTCACACATTCATTAACCATTCATTTACTAATTAAAACATGATGAGAGCCATAACTAAAGTCTGTCATAACACCATGCTTATAACCAAGATATATCCAACAAAGTAACAATGATAAAACAACCATTAAAATAACATAATAACAAACACATTTTCTCATAAATTCAAGGGGAAATATTCTTATTATTCATATGCAAAATCCAACAAAGTCAGGGACTTCCATGTATGACTCGACCATAGATTGGGTTGAACCAAATATTTCTTTTAGCCAATCACCCCTGTGTCATATTCAAAGCATAAGTGTGGGACTCACAAGAAAATAAACAATGTTTCTTAGGCTTTACTGCATATCTCACCAAAACTGGTCAAGGATTTCTAGGCCTGAACCAAGCACATATACAACCAGGATTTACCATATATCCTGCCATATATAGGTAAAGGATTCCTAGGCCCAAACAAGAAACATACATTACTATAATTTAGTGCAATACCACCATTACCAGTCCAGGGATCACTAGGCCCTAAGTAAGCATGGATGCATCTAGATCTCTCCACCTTGACCGTTAGGAATTTTCTGTCTCCACCCTCAAGCTTTACTACATATCCCACCTTTCCTAGATTAGGTATTTCTAGGCCTTTGGGAATTTTCCTAAGACCACCTCACCCAGTTTCGAAACCATCTGGCAATCCAACTCAATCAAGTAAAAGATCACCATCACCATGGCTATCCGAAAATGGAAAGGCAAGGTTGAGAACCCTTATCACACCTATAAAAACCCATGTCGATGACAACAAGAGAACCAAATACATACATGCATGTACCATCCATGCCAAAACTAGCTAGTAAATCACACAAGCAACTTGATACCTGTAAGTAATCTCGCTATAGCCGCTTGATCCAACTCTTCCTTTCTTGACCTTGGTTTCCATTTACTTTCTTGTCCTTCCTTTGCCTTCCTTTCTCTAATGCTAGAGTGCTATAAGAATTCGCTAAGTGTACAAGAGTATGAGAGAGAATAGAGAGAGCTCCAACCAAAAGCTATCAAAAGGCTAACACTGACCAAAAATCCTCATGCATTGACAAAAAATCAAGTAGCAAAAGCCATGAACTAATCCTCAGAAGCATTTTTATCATTGAGGCCTCTATTTTCTTCAATTTCCTCCTCACGTGCAACCTGTGACTTTTCATCCCCCTTTTCTCCTATTTTCCTTTATTTTCATAATTAAATGCCAGTTATTGCCACTTTGCCTTTTCAAAGCCTTTTCCAATTCCTTTACCAATTTACCTTGTCCATAATAAACCAAATCAACACCTACTAGGATGTTTTACCCAACATTCAATTTGGAATACATGTCCCATGACCTTGGTCTTATTTTTCCTTTATTAACTTCATTGTATGGATTTTAAACCAGGACTATTATAGAACCCTCCCCCTTGGGGGAACACCATCCTGGGTGTTCTATAACACCTATAATGAACAAGACCATTGAAAACCAAAACATATTGCCTATGGAGCTTTATAACACAACTCGTTGCAATATTTACAATGACCACTACTGAAACATGACACACATACCATTTACTAGAGCTTTATAACACACTCATTACAATATTTACAATAACAACCACATATATA
Source organism: Pinus taeda (assembly GCA_000404065.3). Lineage (NCBI taxonomy): Eukaryota > Viridiplantae > Streptophyta > Pinopsida > Pinales > Pinaceae > Pinus > Pinus taeda. Next base: position 15,772 of record APFE030562215.1, read on the forward strand.
CTCATACACATTTTCTTCAACCAACAAATAATCATAGTGTCTATGGAGCTTTATAAATCTAGCTCGATACAATATTTACAATAATATAGACATATACACATATGCACATTTTCCTAACCAACAAATAAAAGGATATGGTGCCCATATCAGCAACAAGGGAATCCAGAGGCTCACACCTCCACCCTCAAAAATAGTACCAGGATTTACCTCTTTCTTAAGAAGTCCATAATCCACTTCCAAAGTCAAACCTGTATCCAATGTCCAGCGCTACGATCTTGCACCACTTGTCCTCTCAGTGAACAATTACCGACTGATTGTTCCAGGGCACGCTCCCAATGTGCATCTAATTCCATATGGAAATGCTAATGACCCAAAACAAATGCATCCCCCGGGCTTCCCTTCTCTGCTATACATTCCCTTAGGTGACCCTTCCCTTGACAAGGTTTCCTCACACCGGAAAGTCCAAAACCAAGGCATATACCTCCCTCAAAACCATCATACTAGTCATAACATGCTCATGGAAATCAATCGACACTATTTGGGTACCAGTGTCCCAAAATGGCCCTACTCCTGAATGCTTTACCAACATACTATTGCATGTTCCAATTCCTTTCATTATTGCTACTAACATTCTCTAGCAGCCAATTCCAACCACCCAAACTGGGAATTTTCCACTCTTCTATATACCAAGCACATAATTACTATTAGATTCAAAATAAATTGAAATAAATTCACATCAAACCTCATCAGTAGCCTACCAATAAGGTACACCTGCAATTATGTTCACTTCCTATCACAACAAGTCAAACCAACTCTTTGATAAAATCATCATGTATAAACATATCACATCTAGTTAGCTCAAAATGCAACCATCATTTATCAAAATCATATATCACATGTAACCATCATAAATCAGATCCATAGATCACATGTAACCACCATAAATCAGAGTCATAGATCACATGGATAATTAATACGGAAATAAAATACTTATACTTATCCTTCAATCAATTCTTTGCATTTTCCTTTATTTTTTCCGTACACACACTGAATCAATTCCCACACCCGACAAGCACCCAATGCCTTTGCTTCTCTTCAATCACGTACACATACACATAGTGTACGCCACACACGACATACAACACCACACAATACATTCACCTACCCTGCATACAACACATACACCTACACCCATGGTACAACACAACACATACACCTATACCCGATGTACAACACAATACACACACCTAAACCAGATGAATAACAAAACACATACCCCTACATCCGGTGTACAACAAAACACATACACCTACACCTGGTGTACTACACAACACAATACACATACATAAATAGAGTACAACGCAACAAATATACATGTCACAATACAATGATTGCACAATGCACATAACATAGTACCCTATGTACACAACTCAACATGTACGACATGTACATAATACCACATGTACATAACACCACATGTACACAACACCATTTGAACAACATGTACACAACACCACGCACGCACAACACCTCATGTACAACATGTACACAACACCACACACGCACAACACCTTGTGTACAACATGTACATAGCACCACATGTACAACATGTGCTCAATACCATATATATACAACACCATATGTACAACATGTACACTGCACCACATGTACACAACATGTATATACAACATGTACACAACACACCTGTGCATAGCACTGCATATACGACATGCACATAGTAAAATTTGTACCCAACACCACATATGCAACATGCACACAACACTATATGTACACAATATATGTAAAATGCACACGACGACATATGTACACAATACTACATATGCAACATGTACACCACATTGGTACTGCACATCTGAATACCACCATGTCTCTACCAAGTAACCCTAGTTCTAGTGTCTTTCCACTGTCCATGTGTGTTCTAACATGCCACAGATCACACTTCTTTCCTTCCGTTGATGTATCCCTTAGCATTACTTGTACATAACATAAACATAGATACAATATAATCATATAATATCAATTCATATCCACGTGATAATAACCTCATAAATATGTCACGACTACTCTTCCCACTTGATTCATCATAAGACCAGGAACCTCTTCATGCCATTCACTTGCCTAAGCAATCATTCCTCCACAAGAATGATCCCTGACAACCCCATTAGACAACAACATACATATATACGTATATACATATAAAAATTAGCATAAAAACAATCATGATCCGTGATGACCCTGCTAGACAACGACATACATACACACATGTATACGTATATGGACATCAAAATAATCATGATCAGAACATAATTACGAGATATCATAAGGTCTAGGTTAAGAGAACTCCCTTTATCCATGCACAACATGCACAACATTGAGAGAAAAAATTCCCAACATAGCCACGACATCTGACACCTCAAATTCATTTACTTTACCTTTCATGTTACCTTTCTCATGACCATCCTACCACTATCCATCTATCCCAATGGACCCAACCAATCCAACTGGTTGTCATATTCCTTCCTTCAACTGCCCTTATAGATGCATAAACTTCATTTGGGTCTTCCATTACCTATTAGGTACCACATAGCTCTCCTTGAGCTCCATTAAATTTCCTCTTTCCCAACAAATTCCCAAGACCCTTAAAACACAAAATACAACAAAAGGAAAACAAGAATAAAACCATAGAAAACCAACAACAATACAGCACCAAAAACAAAGTGGCTCGGTCATACACCAGGCAGAATCAAAACTGCAACTCAAGCACAAACAAATTACAAAACATTGAAAGCACAATAATTCCAACATACACCATGAACCAATCCCCCATGGTTTCCCAATGCTTCCAAGGGCTCATAAATAAAAGCTCAACACGATCCTTCTTCAAGATTTTATGGTAGTCTCTTTTTCCTTGTGATTCCCTGCATCACACAACATTAGCTCATGCTTTCATTAATGCATTTACAAGATTATAACTCAACCTCTTACCTCAAATATCAACCTTCAAATAAAAACCTAACAAATACATATTCATGAATATAACATATATCCACATAATATTAGTCAAAATCGAGGTTAAGAAGACTTCTTGTATTCATGCACATTTGTTTGGAACTGCAGTTTCCAAACATAGCCAAAGGAATTCTCACCCAATTCCTTTCTTTTACCTTTTACCTTGTTGTAATTGAGCCTTATTATATAGTATCACATCACCAATTGTTAGTTATATAAACAAATCAATTGTTACCTTGTGATGCTAATACTAAGCATGTTGCCCTGTAACTATTCACACCTGTCAGCGAAATGTTCCAAAGATCAAGACATCATGTTTATTAATTTGAAATTGGCCCTTATGAAGACTAACAACCATGTTATAGTCTAAAATCAACTCATGGTCATAATTCATAATACTACAACTAGCACCCACTTACACTCAAGTACATATAAGTTGTCTTAGTGCATATCGTATTAGTACAACCATCTTAAAACAAGATCATTCCTTCATGAAATCTTACAGACACATACTCATATGATGCAATTAATAAAAAATTCAAACAACATGTAAACATACCATGTTAGATAAACCAAATAGACAACATAATCAAACTCATACTTCAGTGTATCTCAGGCGAGGCTATCACATCTGCACAAGTCAGTCCCAATTAGTATGACACAATATCACAAGTATATCAACTCATACCTGAATATCATAACCATAACCATTTGCAAAAGCCAATATAGATTAGTACAATACATATAACATCAAGATCTTAACTACAATGACCATAATCATCATGTGTATGACCGCAATGCATATAGAAATAAGTTACTATCGCTATCGATACATTAACATACCAACAACATCATGATGACACAAACTGCAACAATGACTATGCATGCATAACAATCACATAGACTACTAACATGCATGCATGATCAACACATTCCACCCATCCAGTCGAAGTATTGTACCATGCTCTGATACCACCCTGTAGTATCAAATATCACCCAAAGAGAACGCAAACTCACTCTGACACCACTTTGTGGCATCATATATCACCTAAAGAGAATGGAAATCCGCTATGATACCACCCTGTGGTATCATATATCACCCAAAGAGAATGGAAACTTGATATAATACCACTTTGTGGTATCATGTATCATCCAAAGAGAACAAAAACTCGCTTTGATACCACCCTATAAGACCCTCCTCCCACACTTACCCAATCTTACTGGTCCACTGGGGTAAATATGTGATGAAGAGTTACTATGGTGTGACTCAAACTCCGCAACCACCTTAAGGAAGTGGAATCAACACAAGCTAAACCTTACTGACATCCCTCAGATGCTATAAGACTCCCAAGCGCTAAACCACCCTTCTAGGTGCCCAAACCCTAAGTTAAGCCTCTTTTGCAGTGCCCTGGAGTCCTAGATGTTGGCACAACACTACTCGAATTTGACTGTAATCCTCCAATCACATTCACAAGCCTACAATAGTGAGGTTATTGTATTTTTCACCCAGCTATATGCCTGCAACCGCGAGAGCTGAGGCACTTTTTCTGGGCTAGTCTCCAGACAACTGCTGAGAACTTAATGAAACTTTCCATAACAATGAATGACATCAGGAAAAATCCATCAATACAAAACTTAGGAAAGAAATTGACCTATCCAGGCCTAACCATGACAGGAATTTCGTCAAACACATCATGAACATGTAATCTACATGTCATAATTACACATATGAACATAAGTATCTCATTCTTATCTGAGAATCGTTAAGAATGTCTAGTTCCCTCTTACAATAGCTATCATATCATCTATTAGGTCATACATTTATTAATCAAAACATGATAAGAGCCATAACTAAAGTATATAATAAATCCATGCTTATAACCAACATAATAACAATGATATAACAATGATTAAAATCACATAATAACAAGCACATTTGCTCATAAAACTCAAGAGGAAAGATTCTTATTATTCGTATGCAAAAGCCAACCAATTCAAGGACTTCCATGTACCACCTCACCATAGATTGAGATAAACTGAAAATTTCTTTCAACCAATCACCCTTATGCAATATTCCAAGCATGAATGTGGGACTCATAATAAAATCGACCATGCTTCTCAATCTTTACCACATATCCCCCCAAAACTGGTCAAGGATTTCTAGGCTCAAAGTAAGCACCTATACAACCAGACTTTACCATATATCCCTCCATATATTATTCAAGGGTCCCTAAGCCCAAACAAGAAACATACACTACCAGGATTTACCACAATCCCACCTTTACTAGTCTAGTGATCACTAGGCCTTAATTAAGCATGGATGCCTCCATATCTCCCCCCTAAACCATGAAGAATTTTCCCGTCTCCATCCTTAGGCATTATTGCATATCCCACCTTTATCGATCTAGGTATTTCTAGGCCTTTGGGAATTTTCCCGATACCACCTCACTTAGTTTCAAAACCATCCAACAATCTAGCTCAATCAAGTAAAAGAACCACATCACACCATGAATATCCATAAATGGAAAGGCAAGGATGAGAACCATTGTCACACCTAGAAAAAACCATTCCAATGACAACAAGAGAACCAAATATAGACATGAATGTACAACGCATACCAAAACTATCCATGAAATCACACATGCAACTTGATACCTGCAAGTAATCTCATTGTAGCCACTTGATCCAACTCTTCCTTGCTTGACCTTAACTTCCCTTTGATTTCTTGTACTTACTTTGCCTTCCATTCTCCAATGCTAGAGTGCTCCAAGAATTCTCTAAGTGTACAAGAGTATGAGATAGAGAGAATAGAGAGAGCTCCAACCCAAAGTTGTCAAAAGGCTAACGCTGAAAAAAAAAAAAAAAAAAACAAAACAAAAAACAAAAAAACAAAAAAAAAACAAAAAAAACAAAAAAAACAAAAACAAAAAAAAACATAACAAAAAAAAAAACAAAAAACAAAAAACAAAAACAAAAAACAAAAACAAAAAAACAAAAAACAAAAACAAAAAAAAACCTCACACATTGACAAAATCTCAACTAGAAAAAGCCATTAATTGATCCTCAAAAGCATTTTATCATTGAGGCCTCTATTTTCTTGAATTTCCTCTATTTCCATTCAATTTCCTCCTCACATGCAACCTATGACCTTTCATCTCCCTTTTCTCCTATTTTACTTTATTTTCATAATTATATGCCAATTATTTCCACTTTTCCTTTTCAATGCCTTTGCCAATTTCCCTTGGCCAGAGAATAAAATGAACACCCACTAATATTTTTTTCACAACATTCAACTTGGCATGTCCCATGACCTTGGTCTTATTTTACCTTTATTAACTTTGTTACATGGATTTTTAATTAGGGTTGTTACACCATATCTAGGTGGAATTTCCAAAAATGTTTTCTGGGTTTTGGATATCTCATGTGTTTTAGCCTCTCTACAACATTTTGAGACTAACACCTCCGATTCTACAAAAAATAACACTCCCTCTTTGCGAGAAAAGTGTTATAGTGCTACATCGCTACTGCTACAACACCCTATCTCTGTACACCTCTCTGTCATGCTGCTGATGTCTTGTGACTGCTCACCAACCACTGCACAACTCTGATGTTGCATTTGGATGTTGCTGTTGAATCTGCCATATTGCTGCCAACTCTACATCTACACTGTAAATCCCTCTCATTTGTTATTGTTGAAACTACAACAGTTGTAATTGAGAAGCATCCAAAATACTTAACCAACTGTATTCAGTATGATGCATCTTACTCATGAGCATATCACTACTACTAGCCACTACACTATCCACCAAGGAATCGATGTTGTTGCTAACTATGCACTGCTGTCAACTCTACACTATGCTCCCCAACACCTGATTGCTACTAATATGCAATTGTCACTCTGGAATCTGACTGCATATCTGACACTGATCCATCTTTTTACTACATATTGTGGGCCCTCATAGCCAAGCAGTGACCCATGAGGTGGAATCCTCAATGGATCCTTCCAAATCTCTGCAATCTCTGGGGATACAACTCCAAGTTGCCCCACTTCTCTCCTGGAGGTATGGATGAAATCATGGGAAACTCTTCCTCCATCTTGGAGGATAGCTTGTTGATATTAGCGGATGCTTATGCCTGGTTGTGCTTTTCCAACTTGTCCTTCTCCCTGAGAGGACACTCCATGCTGTAGTGATCAAACTCACCATGCCTGGAGCACTTGATCCTTGACAGGTCATTCTTCTTCTTCTTCTTCTACTCCATCTACCCTTGACTGGGACCCTTAGATGATAGGGCCACATTTACCTTCTCACCCTTTGGTCCCTTGCTACTGCTTCCATTGATGATACTCTTCAATAGAGCCCTCCTCAACCCTTCCTATTGTATATCAGACCACTTCTTGTCCCACTTCGACAAGGTATCTCTGCTTAAGATACTTTGGGAAAATACCTGTCAATCCTCTGAGACATTATTCAGTGTTAATTGTATAAGATTTGTGGGTTGGGGTGCCTCCCCAAGAACTGACAGTTGATCTTAGACTTCCTGGATCTAACTAAGAATGGCATTTATGCTCTCACCCTTCTGCATCCTGGTGTTCCTTAGCTTATCATGGAGAAACATCTTCCACTACTCAAAAGAACTTTGAAATAGCTCCAAACGAGCATCCCACATTTCCTTTGTTGTTCCCTTGTCAGCCACATGTAAGACTAGATGATCTTGAACACCATCCAAAATCATCCTCTTAGCCTTAGTCATTTCTTTGTTGTACTCCTTCTATTGATCGGGGTCTTGGGGAGCTGCTACCATATTTTCTACATAGGTCTCGATTTTATGTTCATCCAAAAGGAAGGATATCCTAGCCTTCCAGATGACATAGTTGGAGGTTCCCTCCAACCTATCCTGATCTCTGAGCCCTGTTGTGGCCATCTCTAAATATGTTGAAAAATTCCTCTTTCCCTCTACTTGGTTGTTGGATTTGCTATATACACTCCCTTCTGGAGTGGGAAATTTTCACTCAGCTACTGCCAATCTGCCTAAAAAAATCTAACTTCTGAAACTTGCAGCCCCCTGAGATAATTTTTCGTTGTGTGCGCTTTTCTCTTCCACCCGACGTTGATTTTCCTGCTGCAAAACCCTCTACATCCAATTAGAAATATGCTCAGCAAAAATATAAGTTGTTGATGCTCCCTCTTACTGCTGGAATCACTATTTCAAGGAACTCAAATTTTCTGCACTCCTGCAATTGAAAATCGAATCCTTGCCCAACAATTTGATCTTCCTATCTAGGCACTGCATAACCTTAGAAAATTTCGGCCTACTGCTCCCTCTGAACAATGAATTTTTTTGTCTTCACTTTTTGTGCTTTTAGGTTGATCAATCATGCTCTGGTACCATGTATAAATTTCAAAACTGAAATCCTATTGCAACAACTAGAAATTATTCTTTTAATTGTTAATTAATTTAATAATTTATTTGTAATGACAAATACTAAATAAATCATACTACAACCTTCACAAATAAAATTGCGGAGAATAATAACATTGGAAACTGAGAAAATCTAGCACACACACATAAAAATTTAATACAATTATTTTTGAACAAAAGTCCATGGAAAAACCCAACTTGGGAAATTTGGTACAACAATTGAGGGTTTTTATTGTTATGCAACAGTGAAATTTTATGAGTACAATTGGATGCCCAAAAACCAAAATTGGCAATCCACTACAGGAAAACCAACCACAAAAATTAGTGAGACAAATTTTGTCTCACCTCGAACTAATCCAACTTTGAAACTGACTTTGAATGGGCTCCACGAAACCCCAGCGTCAAATCTACGTAGGCACTAGGATGTTGTGCCTAGACCTGCAACTGATCAAGTTGTTTTCCCAATACAACCTCCGAGAATGACTAGTTTACCCCATCTAGAAATATTCCCAGCCTCCAATAACTGAATCAACCCTATGTATAGCTAAATCAAACTCTACCTCTTAAGCTTTTGCGCTAGCATTACACAACCTTAGTAAGGAATTCAACCTCCTGTAGCTAACTCTTCGGATATGGAAATGCTTTCCTCTGAACTCACTATCCCTATCCCTCTCCGTCTCTACTTCCCTACTGAAGCTCGAACTCTTCTAGCACTGCTAGCTCTCTGGAAAATCGTACTCTCCAAGGAAATTGAACTCCTCAAGTGTTTCTCACAATTGTGTTCTCCATCTACCCATTGACTTCTTCTTACAATCCTTTGTTGGCACACCATCGAACAAGATTATAACTTAATCAAAGGTCCATATTAATTCTCTATCAATCCATGTGAGTTTCTAGAAAATTCTCACCTTATATCAATTAATATTGATTAATTAACCATATTCCCTAAGTTTAAACTTAGGAAATATTTAAAAATAAGCTAATAATCGAATTGACCATCTCTAGGTGGAATTTCCAAAAACAATTTCTGGGTTTAAGAGATATCATGTGTTTTAGCCTCTTCAAAAAATTTGAGACTAGAATACCTTTGATGCTACAAAAACTAACAATATATCCATCTTATGTCTTCTCAACACTTCAATCTTGTCAGCCCTCCCGCTTCGACACATGCATCATATTTCATTACTTCGCCCACCGCGAGCAAGGCTCCGTACTCCTTGTTCACCCACCCGCATCGAGGTGAAAATTAATATTTATATGTAAAATGACAGGATAAGTCAACTTTTAGTAATATTTTTAATTTTTTAATTCTAAAAACACTTTAAATGATTTATGATTGAAATCACATGTTTAAGGTTTAAAACCTTTATATCTTAAAGCCTTGGGACTAAGTTGTTGGCAAAAACTATTGATGATGTAAATATGGTGCTCATAGAGTATAATTTATCATTAAAATATGCATGTTACACTATTATGAGTCGTGAATGTAAATATACTTTCTTGTATCACATCTAAAAGGAAATATATTTTTCAATTCAATTAATATCTCGAGGAAAATTAAGAATGTCCAATTATTATGTAATCTCGTGGAGGACATTATCTAGGAGGTGAGCGAATAATAATGTTGTGAAAATTATCATTGATAATGCCACAAATGATGTAATTAATAATTTTCTAAATAATTTGATGCAACATCATTTAATAGTTGATGAGCACCAGTGTTGTAGCAAGGATGCTTGCAACTCTTGGGGTTACTGACTTTACTTCACCAACCTGGGGTTCGTAAAAACTTGGAGGTGATAGTGTTGTATGCACAAATAGATGTAATTGGTATACTTTTTGTCACTGTTGCGCTGGGGCGATAGAACACTAAGGTTTCTCAAACCAGCCTTCTATTAACTAGAAGAAGTTTGATTACCAACTTGGAGAGGGGGAATTTACCCTAATTGGGAGAAAAGAACTGTTGTCTATTGCAAGAAGGAAAGACTGAAATAAATGCTTGCAAAATAACATGAAATCCTCTATCTACTTACTAACATACTTTGCTTGCAAAAGAACCCTACTTTAATAAATTTTAGGTTTTAACTAATCTAAGCATGAAATCTGATCTAAAGAGTACTAACTGATGTGTGCATGAATAAATATTAAAGAACATTTTTCCTTTTTATCTTTTTTCTTGAAAAATGTAAATGCTAATCTTTCTTAGTTCTTTGGCAAGGGAGACAGGTGTGGAGGAAGAGGAGTACAATGGTTCATATGGCTTGGAGGGCAAGTAGGGTCCTAATCCTGGCTTTAGTGATGATTTTTCTCAATTCGGGCTCAAAACAGGCTACTACAGGTTTTCCTACAAGATGTCTACAGGAAGTACTAGTTCACCTACAGGATCCCCTGTTTTACTACGGGAGGAGGCCGAAAGCTTAGGGAATGGCCTAGAAGGTGGGATGGAGCTTGGAAAAGGTGAATAAGGAGGGATTAAGGCATGGGAGTGGTAGGAACTTACTTAGAACTCAAGCCAAAGCTTTAAGATGGTTGGATTTGCTCAACAGAAATGACAAGTTTTCCTCATAAGACAAGAATTCGAATTGAGGCCTTAGTGACTTTTGGCAATCATGGGTGGATATGGCTTGGCTGAGGCTGATGAGATGGGGTCTCCCTGCAATTTATAAACTCTTGCAACAACACACATCATTCTTGGCATTTATACATAAATTCATCAAAAACAAGAAGGGTTTATTCAAATAGAGGAAAACAAAGTTATCGTCATTTACTTGCTAAGTTCATGCATGGAAGTACTTGAAACCAATATGAAAGTGAGATGAAATCAGTGCAAAACCTAAGAGATCAGAAATATCAATTGCAACTTATCCTATGAAACTGAAAGATAATGACCTAATTAGCAGGAAAACCCTAGATTATGTGAAAAGCAAGAATTATGTCTTTTTGGGTTGTATGGGAAGTGTTCCTCAAACCATGATCCCTGAAAGGGAGAAATGAGGTGAAAACAACTTGTTGTTAGCCTTTTTGGAATATCTTCTTATCACTACAATGCTACTGTTAGAACTATCCACAAATGGAAGCAAACTAATTCTACAATGCTATTGTTAGAACTATCTACAAATGGAAGCAAACTAATTAAATCTACCAATACTTGCAAATTAACAACACCAAAATCAGTTTAGCAACTAACTATGAGTATAACCTAAGCATGCATATACAACAATAGGAACCTCTGCTGCTAGGGTTGGGCCCTAACCCAAGAGCTTCAGCATTGTGAGTCAACTCAGTATTGGATCAAGGGAATGCTGCTCATTTTCATTAAAAAATCAGAAATACATAAGAGTGATTGGTTACAATGCTTCAACTCGAAAAATGCTTAGCTATCTTGAACAAAAAAATATGAATCCTAATGAGGCTCTAGGCCTCTTGATTTATACAATTGAAGTTACTAACAACTTCCTTAAATTTAGGGAGGCTTGGCTCCTAATCTCGAGATCAACTGGTCTTCAACTGTCACTAGCTTGGCTACCAATGAACCTCATGACTTGGTTGCTTGCAACTCCGAGTTGATTATATTTGATTGAGGAATCTTCGAGTGAGTGAGGAGTTAAGGAGGGAGATCCTATCTCCTAGAATCCCTCTTGCTTGTCTCCATTCGAGTTCTTGCACTTTAATTAGCCAAAATTTTCTCAAAAACTTGCAATCAATGCACATTAGACCACTAGACATGACATCTCAACTTTACTCTCCTCATTAAACAAAACATAATTAAAACATGTAAAGAATGATGAGAAAAGTTGATTTTAGTAAGTTGGGGGTGCATTAAGGTCCATATAATTTACCCATTGATGAGCCTCATCAATAGTGTGATATAATTTTCCTTAAATAAGGGATTCTCAAGTAAATTATGATGTACATTAATAGAATAAGAAAGTGATGGGTGATTTTATGTTCCCCAAGGACTAGTCAATCGGTCACTTCCTCTTCCTTCTTCAGGTTGTAGGAGACATACAATTCAAATGTGGCTTGCTTCCTCAACCATCCATGTGGGGGGAGAGGGGCAAGAGGAATGACCCCTTCTAAATTCATATTAATGAAGGTGATTATATAATGGCAGTCTAGATTTAGCTCAACTATTCTATGGGATTAGAGTAGAAAGGTCCCACCCAGAGGTTGAGGGACGCCCCACAACTTGTTTGTACATTATCAAACTACATATAATGAACCATCTATATAGGATTTTTCACATTCTCAAGCAATTTTCTTGTTCCTTTAATGAAGTAGATTAGCTATTTAAACACATTGGAAGTATGACATTGCTTACACAACATGTATCTCCATCTATTTTCCCATGTTATGGGTTGGAAAAGTCGAGTTATTATCATATATTAATTTTAGATAGAAGACTTTCCTTCTACTATGAACATTAGTGGACATAAGAAAGAACAACTAGGATTCTAATAAAGCACAAAAACAAGGTATCATCACTAACACACTCTTACCTAAGCATCTCTCTAACACTCAAACACAATCTATCTTGACCAACATTTTAGCTTTTATAGACATACACCACTTTATGTTTTGGACCTCTTATGTTATACACCACTTTATGTGTTAGACCTCTTATGTTTCACACTAATGGAGAACATTGAGAAAATTTAAGATAAAACAAACTATAGATAAAATGAAAACATTAACTAAATATATTTACAATAACACTAACCACTTTGGCATCATGAGAACATACAATGCGAACAAGCAATTTGTTTATAATACAATCACTAGATTTACAATGAACTTGATCTCCTTGAATCTATAATTCCTTATAAAATTATTCTAAAGAGGACATTTGAAAACTCCAAGTAGATAAATTCAAAATATTGCATAACTGTGGAGGGCATGGAGATATCAAATATATTTTCATGTGACAATTCCTCTTGTAAAACTACTCCAATTTCAAATGTTCATTTCACATTCCAATTAATATTTATTCAAAATCCTTTCTTTATAACTATGTTTCAAATTTCAAATTTGGATGTTTCAACTTTTAAAATGGTTGACGGTGACAAAGTTCATGCAATGGATTATGTGAGGTAATGGATCTAGAGAATATATGAGGATGAATAGGCTACAATTGTTGGTTACTTAGCATACTTATACTTATATGATAAGTACACATGTCACCAAAATGTGTCCTTGGAGAGGGTATTAGAGACCTTTTGATGTGCACTGGGAGGTGTTTTACCATCAAAATCATGTAAATCGTGTCATTAGTTGGCTACAAGATTACATAAATCCATCGAAATACTTGTCCCTTTCTAGTATTGTTCAAGAGATAAAATATATTGTTAGGTACCTTTGATTTTTTATTTTTTATTTTCTTTCTTCATGTCATCAAATTTTTTTATCATCAAGAGCCACTAATTGTGATCCCTTCTCACTTTCAAGGAATTTTTTTTTTTTTTATCATCAAGAGCCACTCATTGTGATCCCTTCTCACTTTAAAGCAAAAAAAAATTGGTTGTGATACACTTCCAACTTAGGAAATTTTCCATTTGGATGTTAAGAGAGTCATATAACTAAAACTTACCAAATCAAAGGAAATGTCAATTCCATGTTGGGCTAGGTTAAAGTTCATAACGAATAGGGAATTGATCATGGACAAGAAAAAGGGAATTAGCATTGGAAATGGTAAGTTTAACACTTGGCAAGAGATCATGAGATAAGCTAATGAATTTGAGCATAATAGTGTAGGGATTGAGGGAAAAAATCCATTACTCTTGCATGAGGAAAGACAACAAAATATAATGGAAATCCAACTATCAACCCAAATGTACAAATGGTAGATTAAAAAACTTTCAAAGCATGGGCCAAATGTAAAATTGGTAGATTAAAAAACTTTCAAAGCATGGCCAAAGTCAAGGAAAGTGTTTTGGTTCTTCATATGCAACAAAATTAATAAGAGGAAGAGAGGATGTAAGGAAGGTAGGGGCTTGACGTTTTCATATAGTAGGCTACAAATAAAAATGAAGAAGGAAATGTTTATAGTTGAGGAAAGACAAGGTAAATTTGGTTTTGGTAAAACACATTAGGCAACACATCTTGATTCTAATGAGCAAAGTTCTGATAAACAAATATATAAACAAGAAGGTATTAGAGGATTATTTGACTACTTAGATAGAAAGGGCTTGGTTAAGGATGATGTGTTACACCTATAATTTCATAATATATTAAGAGGCCAATCAGCATTTAAATTTATGACATGAAAAAATTTCTACTAAGAAAGTGCTTTTAGGGGTCTTCAATCCTAGTACTGAAGAATGACATCTAGGATCTGATCCGAGAAATAATCCCTTCTATATTTAGCTAATATGGGTTAAATTACCTAGTTTTCCTATGGAATTTTGGAAAGAGGAAGTGTGGAAGGCATTGAAGAATGACATAGGAAACATAATTAAGTTAGAGGAAAACTATTAGTTAGAGAAAGATGAGAAAGTTATTACAGTTTGGTGGAAATAGACTTTAACATAAGGACTATTAGAAGAGCTCTAAATTAAATGTGGCAAAGATACGTACAAATATTAGATCACTAGAAAGTACCTTTTGAGTGTTTAAAATGTCATGTTATTGGTCATAAGTGAAGGGATTGTGAAAATTTTGCTTAATACTATATTCAAAAGGAGATATAAAAGGCAAGTTTAAAAGAAATTATAGCCCAAAGTAGAAAGGAAGACCAAGTTGCAGAATCTTAAAATCGTGGTAAGAAGCTTTGGAGTCTTTAAAATATTTTAACTCAAAATTGTACGCTAGCAATAAAAATGTAGAGGGTATCAATTAGACACAAGCAAATATCTTACCCTGCAGAGTAGAGGATGGCGCGCTCGCGGAAAGGTTTCGGTTAGGGTTTCTCGCGAACACTGCAGTCCGACGCAGCTAGGGTATTGACAGACAGGGTTACAACCGCCGCGGTCACTGCACAGGATCCCCATAGCTGCAGCATCCCCATCGGATTCTCCACCAGTCTTTATCGGATGCCGACAGATATGGCTCACCTGGAGCTTGAAGCGGTGGATTATTCGAAGGATCCCTCACCGGACACACCTATTTTGGGTAATCCTAGCTTTACCTCCGGTTCCCATTTCGCTCCCCCATCTTCATCGGTTCCGGAACCTCTACAATTACCGCATTCCGCTCCGCCTGAAGTATACCTTAGCTTTCCCTCTGTTGTGGGCTCATATCCTTCTGATTCTGCGCCATTCGAGGTCCCTCCACTCTCGTCGGGTGCCTTACAGTTCTTGGCTTCCCATACCCCGCCCTCGCCATCCTTTGATCCGTTGGCCTCGCCCCTCATTTCGGTGCCCCTCCCTCCACCTCCCAACCCCCCTACATCTCGTCCATCCGCTTCTGGTTCGCATCAATCTGGATGTTTCGAGACACCGGCTGTTTCAAAGCGACCTGCTGAGCCCCCTTCCCAGGAGGGCATCACAAACCCCCTGGTCGACCATCCATCAGCACCCCGCACTGGGAAAAAGAAAACCAAGTGTGTCAGATCTACGGTCCGGGACATCGCCATCAAATTCGACGAATCCAAGCCTCTCGGGGAATTCATGGACATCGCGAACACGGTGTTGGTAGGGCATGTTAGGGGAAGGACCTACTCGGCGCAGAGACACAAGCAATGGGTTCAGGAGATCTGGGGGGGTGTACTCTTTGATCTTCCAGCGGTTCATGTCCTCCCCAGGGGATGGTTCTCCCTCAAATTTTCCAAGGAATGTCAAACTGATCTTGTTTTGGGTCGATATTGGCATATAGAAATGGCTCCGGTTCTTCTCAAACGCTAGAACCCTCTCTTTGATCCTGAAAAGGAACAGCTAGGTGCGGGACCTATCTGGGTTCGATTACCTGGGCTCCCTATTCCTTTCTGGGCAGAAGAAGTATTTATCAGGGTAGGAAATGCTCTAGGGACCTACCTGGATTATGATCGCACTTATATGGAATCTGGGAATCGAACACTCGCCCGCATTTTGGTTCACCTGGATACCCGCGACGGACTGGAGGAGCAAATCACGCTACAGTGGGGTAGGTGCATAAGGGTTCAACCGCTGGACTACGAAGGAGTTCCCTTCCGCTGCAAATGATGTCACAAAGTGGGGCATCTTGCGAAAGAATGTACTCTCAATAAGAAATCAGATGATCTGCCGAGAGCCACCCCGACATCCACCAGGACAGCTTCCCCCATCGTCTCTCGCCCCCCCTCAGCGGGCCAGAACCCTCCTGCTACAGACCCTGTGGATGAACCGGGACTGCGTCGATCTTCGCCCCCAAAGACAAGGGCTCGCTCGGCTGCGGATGCAGGTATGATTTCGGGTTCCCTAAACCCATCTCTACTCTCTTCTGTTGATATTAATATTAATCATTTTATTGGAACCTCCTCTCAACTTTCGATGGCTCATTGTTCTATCTAACCTCCCCCTCTCGCTTGTAATACTGAATCCATCATTTCCACATCCCCCCCTGTAGCTCACCCCTCTTCACTCCCTCTGGGGTCTACACCTCCTCATTCATATTTCCTCCGATCTCGTAATCCTCCTAATTTGCCTTCAGACTGCCCCTCGGGATTGGGCATTGTCATGCCTGAGGGGGCACCTTTGAATTCTAGAGGACGAAAATCCCATCTATCAAAGGCCATTAAAAGAGCCGGGGCAGAGGTGATCTCTGGCCGACAAGCGACTATTGACGGGGTCCTTAGAGCAGGACACACCCCGAGAGGTGTTCCCCCATGAAGTGTTTATCCTTTAACTGTAGAGGACTGGCTAGTTCCTCCAAGAAACTAGCCCTGAAGCGGCTCTTTGAATCTGAACCTATTGACATCATATTGCTACAAGAAACTCTGTGCACATCAGAACAGTCATCTCGAGCCTTGCAGACACTGATCCCTTCCTGGGACTTCCATGCCATTGATGCTGCGGGACGATCTGGTGGGTTGGCTATTGGATACAACCCACGCACCATAAAGATGGATTCGGCCTGGGGGGGTCTGGGGTTCATTGGACTGGACATTTTTGCTGCTGACCTTGGCATGAACCTCAGGATCATTAATGTATATGCACCCTGCACCCAAAGAGAAGCTTTCTGGCAGCATCTATTACACCTCCCTATAATGAATGAAGACCGGGTTATCATTGGTGGAGACTTGAATTTCTCGTTGGGGTTCAGGGAGTCATGGGGTTCGGATGCACAATGCGATCCCATAACTGATTTCATGACCGATCTTCTTGCACAATCAAATTTTCTGGACATCCCTATGCAGCGCCCTCTTCCGACCTGGAGGAACAGACGGGTGGGAGATGCTGCCCTTGCTCGCAGACTCGATAGATTTCTTATGAAGGGGAATCTACAACAACGCTTACACCTCTTCAGGCAGTGGGTTGGCTCAGGGGGAATATCGGACCACAGTCCTATATTTCTGGAGATTCAGGGTCCCTTCAAAAAGCCTAAGGCTCCCTTCAAATTCAACCATACTTGGCTTCAGGACCCAGCATATACCAAGATGATTGTGGACTACTGGAACTCCCATCCTATTAATGACTCAGAATCCCTCGCCAAAGGCTTCTGCAGGAATCTTTCGGAGATCAAAAGTATATCCATAAAGTGGGCAAAGGACAAACAGACACGGGAATCTGCACAGCTCATTCAAATAGAGGTTGATCTTACCTCCCTCACGGATGACAGAGGACTGGGATTCATTTCAGCAGAGGACAAATACAGGCTAATTGAATTGGAAAACCAAAAATCCAAGATCCTCAAAGAGAGGGAGGAATCCATCCGGTTAAGAAGTCGGGCTTTATGGATACAAGTCGGGGATGACAACTCAAAGTTTTTTCATAATTATGCAAAGAGCAGAAAGGTGTCAAATACTATTTGGAAACTCCCCACCCCGGATGGAGATCTAGCCGATAACTTCAACAAGCTCACCCACCTGGGTATCTCTCACTTCAGGAATCTATATAGGAGTCCCCGGGAGGCAAATCTTCTTGATATCATCAATGTGGCAAACCGCTTCCCGCGTTTTGTGGAAGAAGAGGATGTGGAATCTCTCATTAGCCCGGTTACGGCAGAGGAGCTGGAAGGAGTGCTGAAGTGGTTCAAAAAAGACAAGAGTCCAGGGCCGGATGGATGGACCATTGAATTCTACTTAGCATTCTTTAAGGTTCTGGGTCAGGATCTGCTAAGGGTGGTTGAAGAAAGCAGGACCTCGGGGACTATATATCATGCCATCAATTCTACTTTCATAGCTCTCATTCCTAAATCTGACTCATCGGCTTCCTTTGACGAGTACAGGCCTATATCATTATGCAACTGTATCTATAAAATCATATCTAAGACCATTGCAAATCGCCTTAGACCTATCCTCTCTCGCTCCATTGCACCTCAGCAATTTGCTTTCCTCGAATCTAGACAGATTCCTGAAGCCATCAGCCTAGCCCAAGAAGCTTTACATTCCATTTGGTCAAAGAATCTCAAGGCCATTCTCCTCAAAATTGACCTCTCTAAAGCATTTGACCGAGTCAGCTGGCTCTACATCAAGATGATTCTCATTCACCTGGGCTTTCCCCATGCCTACATCACCTGGATCATGGCATGCATAACCTCCCCCTCCTTCAGTATACTCATAAATGGCTCGGCCACTCCATTTTTTCACTCTGAAAGGGGTTTGAGACAAGGATGCCCTCTTTCGCCCCTACTCTTCCTCCTGGTCATGGAAGGTCTCAGTCGGCTCATGGAATCTGCAAAACGGGAGGGTGATATTGGAGGCCTTCGCATAAATGATCTCTGCTATCTCACTCATCTGCTTTTCGTGGATGACGTCCTTATTCTACTGGATGGAAGTGTTCGTGACTCTAGAACTTTCTCTATGATCCTAACACTTTTCTCAGCAGCCACTGGGATGACGCCAAATCAGTTGAAGTCCACCATCACCTGTGCCCGTACATCGGTACAGGAATCCCGGACGGCCCTACAGGCTTTCCCCTACTCTGTCCACCCTCTGGATAGAGGGCTTAAATACCTGGGTTTTAATCTGAAGCCTACATGTCAACGGATAGCGGGCTGGGTCTGGTTGGTGGCCAAACTGGAGAAAAGACTTACTGGCTGGAGTTTCAGATATCTCTCTAGAGCTGGCAGATTGGTTCTCATAAAATCTGTGCTGGAGGCTACCCCGGCCTTCTGGATGGCTCTGGCACGGATACCGAGGAATATCCTTGGGCGATTGCAGCAGTTGTGCAATCGATACCTTTGGAATGGGAGCCAGGATAAGAGAGTCTTCGTATGGATCAGCTGGAAGAAAATTGCTCAACCCAAAAAATGGGGTGGATGGGGGCTTAAAGATCTACCCGCATTCGCCACGGCTCTGGCAGCCAAAATGGGATGGACATTGATACACAGTCAAAATCTCTGGACACAGGTTTCTTATCACAAATACATATGGCCACAAAGTATCCTGGATTGGGCTCGTTTACCAAATTGGTCAGCCACGGGATGTTCATCAGTTTGGAAGGCACTGATACATGCCCTTCCTCTTATAAGAGACAATCTTGCCTGGCGAATCAACGATGGGTTGACGGGCAGAATTGGTATGGACCCATGGATCAACAGTGGAGGTAGACACACTCTAAATCAGGACCTTATTGCCTACCTACAGGCCCGCAATATTAGACATTTTGCTCACATTGCTGATCCACTTCATACTGATATTTTCTCCCAAGCTTGGATGTCGGCCCGACAACTGGACCTCCCTCCCCAATGGCATCAGGAGTGGAGTAATTACATCTTGGCATTAACAGAATCTCACATTCAGATTAAACAAGGCCCGGACGATCTAATTTGGTGCCCTGCGGAACATGGGACATACGCTCCAAAATACGGAAACAGGGCCCTCATATCACATAACGTGCCTGATCCCATACTTCCGTGGTGGAACACTATTTGGAAGCTTAAGGCCACACCCCGATCAAAGCTATTTTTCTGGTGTGCCCTCAAAGGAATTGTACCAACTGGTGACTACCTCACTCGGAGATCCATCTATGGACCATCCTGGTGTATATTTTGTAAGGTTGCATCTGAAAACACAGATCACATTCTTCTTCGATGCCCTGCCATCCTCACACTTTGGACCAACATTCCCGCTCATCTGGGTATTACGGCGCTCTGGGAGGGGAACGAATTATCGGACGCATGGGAGGCCTGGACGCGTACCCACCCGGGCACAAAACTGCAAAACCTCCCCATCGTAACATCTTGGTACACCTGGCTGGCACGAAATCGCACTATCTTCGATGATCAACCGGCTGCTTGGCATCGCGTTGAAGCCACGATCATAGCTACCTACAATGAGCTCCCTGACCCACCTCCTACTCGGCCCAGACACATACAACCCATGCCCAACATTGACAGATCCATCCCGTGGGCCTTTTTTGACGGAGCAGCAAACCAAACTGGGTGTGGAAGGGGGATTTGTCTTGCATATCAATGATCAACATCGCTATCTTGCAAAAATGGGTCTGGGTATTGCGTCCAACAATTTTGCAGAACTATCGGCCATTCGTAACCTATTGAAATTTGCTTTATCTCATCATATTACCGATATTAATATATATGGAGATTCAATGGTGGTTATTAACTGGATCAATAATGCTACTGAATGTCATTCATACACTCTCAGCAATATTCTACAAGAAGCTCTCACTCTCAAAGCAGCATTTAATCATTTCACTTGTGTTCATATTTACAGAGAACATAACTGCGCGGCTGACCAATTATCCAAAGAGGCATCGCTACTTCCCAGGGGAGAATGGCTAATGGTGGAACAGAATGAAGAAGAGGAGCACCACTTCTACCACAGGCCATATATAGACCAGAGAGACTAGAGGGACATCAGTCTCAAACACTAACAGTTTTGGAGAATATAATCAGAAAAACGATTCTGGTTTTTTTGAACTATGAACATATATTGTAATTTTGTATTGGAAAATAGGCTTGAACAGCCATACTTATTATATAACTCAGCATAATTATCGATACCGTCTGACACAACACCCTGCGTGGTGAATTTTGTATGAACTTCACAGTAATGCCATTGGCATCTGCTATATGTAATTTTCTAATATTAATGAAAGTTACTGATTTTTCCAGTGGAAAAAAAAATAAAAATGTAGATGGGAGGAATGAGTTATAACTTCTAACCTTTCAATCAAAAAATTAAAAAAAAGGAAAGTAAGAAATCTTTCATCCCTATGAAAGTAATTCCATTTCAAAATTAGGAAAAATCATATATAGAAATATAAATTCCTTCTCCTTCTAGTTGAGCTTTAGGAATGTATATGAAGGGTAAGGACCATAAAAAGTGTTAAAAATATGAAACTGCTGTCAAATTCCACTTTGCAAAGCTCACCTAATAGAGATAATGATTGCATTGAATTCCTCTTTTTGAGAGGACCAAAATCGATGTAAAGATCACTCAAATCGGATATGGGAAAGTGTACTTATGAAGAAAATCACACGTGCACATTTGAGAAGGTCAGCCCTAAAGAAAAGCGGACCACCTTGAAAGGCTATAAATACAAGTTCCCTCTACCTCATTTGAACACAATTATGAGACACTCTTCTATCTTGTTTTTGTCTCGCATAGGTCTAAGGCCAATCCACAGAGGATCAAGTTTGTTTTGAGGTGAAATTGTTGTGTCTGAAGCTCACATCTCTAATTTAGGGTTTTGGTCCCTAATCACAGGCACATAACATGAAGGATTTTATTGTAGTCGCATGCAAAAAATCGCATCCATGCAACTGGAGCCTTCCAGTCACACTAAGAACTCTCCATCCATGCGACTCAGAGCTGAGGGTTTACGCAGTCCAGATCTGACCCCAGTCGCTCGAATGCCATGCTTAAGGAAGCGACTGGGAAAGTTATAATCACTCTCATGAAACCTCCTCTGTGCGACCGAGATCTAAAATATGAAGTCTCAGTCTTCCAAATATTTCGTTCAGTGACCGTAGGGTTCAACAATGGACTACAGACAGTGGCATTCATTACAGTCTTCAAAATCAGGTTTTGAGCATATACATTGTTGGGTTCATTTCATGGGTGTTGTAGTTGTTTTGTTGATTTGTTACATAGATGAAAATATGGATCATTGTACTCTCTTTAGTTGAATTATTTGATGACAATCTAAGAAGAAGAATTTGCAAGGGTTTTCCCCATAGTGGGTTTTTCCATGGCCTCCGTCTCTATGTGTGAATGCTTTTCTTCTATTGTTCCTTTATGTTTCGTTGCATTGATGATGATGATATTGTTCTTTCTACGTAGTTGCATATGATGATGAATAATGATGTAAATCTGAATAATTTTATGATGTTATGGGGTGAACTTAATGTGTTAATGAAGAAATGCAATTATCAAAGCAAATAACAATATAGCCCTATGAAAAATTAACATGGTATCAGAGATGGGCTGAAGAAAAGTCATGAAGATCACCCCCATGGAGACAACTTTAATGGAACCAAGAGAAGATGGACGATACCTAAAATAATTCTAAGGTTTGAAGATAACCGTAGGAAATTGGTGTATTAGGGTTTCATGGATATTATGAGGTTAGGATTTGAGAGAAACCCTGGTTTATGGAAAATATATGAGATATGAAACTTGGCATGGTCAAAGTAAAGATGTTCAAGCACTTGTGACAGATTTGATGAAGATCTAGATGGGATGGTCTCTAGTAGGCCTGGTTGTTGATAAATTTGATTCAAATATTGAAGGCAACATTGTTATATGGACAATGGACAGTGATGGATCTTGAAGGTTAGTTCAAGAGGGAGAAGATCACCTCTCATTGAAGATAAGTATTTCTTGACTTATGATGCTCCTTTATGTCTTTACTTTTGTCTAGACTTATAGATCTGATCATTTTTTTGACTATTACTCATGCTTCCTGCTTATGTATTTGAGCATTTGGATGCTTCTAACTCCTTGATGAGATGTGTTAAGAGGATCTTTCTTGAGGATCATTTGAGATGCAGGAAAGAAAATCTAGAGCCGGAAATAGGTAAGGAGGCACTTGATGATAAGATGACTAAGTGCTACAAGCATCCCATGTCAAATAAGAAGGTGTACATGTATTTGAATAGTACAAGGTATGCATGATATATTGTTTCAATGTTATGTTTCAACTGTAATATTGAATGGCAAGGTAAGCCCTAAGGTATGATGAGAATGTCTCCCTCTCAAATGGTTCATGCATGCATATGAAAGTGATTTGGATTCACGGTTTTTATAATGAAATGGTGCACTTGATATCAAACAAGTATCTTACATGATGAACTTCTTGATTCTATGAGACAACTTAATGTTGATCTTTGATATAGTGGCATAATTGATGTTTGGCTAACATCTATCATTTTGGATATCTTGATTCCGTAAAAGACTATCACCTTGATTCTGGTATGTGGTAACTTGGTACTATTGATATTGTTTGTGAAAAGCATGATAGCCATGATGATAGGAGTGTAACAATGAGATTCATATCCATGATCTTTTGTTGACCATGGTTATGTTTTGATGTGCTTAGTAATTATTGCATATGGTAAAATTAAATGCCCTAACTTAATGGATTGAGTTACGTGACAAAGAAGTAATGTTGTGATCACGAGTCTTGAAGTATGCTCCTATTAGCTATTTGACACTAACCCTTGATGAAATATTAATGTCATGATGTAATGGTGAAGTAGTTAATGCTAACATATATGACAATAATGAATGTATGATCTAATAGATAGTATTATAGACATGTTTATGGCATGAATGAATATGACTGAAGTGGATTCTCATTCAGAGGGAGAACCTCTCCATAAGATCCCTTCCCCTATTATCATTATATGCTATTTACTGATAAAGTATGATTTATGGGCATGAATAAGACAAACATATGACATTGTTGATCTGCAACAAAGTTCTAATCTAAGGAGAAAGAGTTTTCCCAAGTTCTAAGCCTCAGCCACACGAAAGAAAGCTCACAGGTGCGATTATATCCTCTTATCCACATGGAAGTGAGGTCAAGGCTGCGACTGGAGTCTCCCAACCGCTCTCAGGGAAGACCTATGGGTGAAACTATGCCTACTGGACACAAAAATGAAGCTTTGTGCATAAAATCAGATGCTCTCCTGAAGGATGCCAATCCTACATATGTAGAGTAGACAACATAAAGATTTGTGAGCAAATTTTTTTATTGTTTATGAATATGTACACTAAACTTATGTTTGTAGCTGACTGAGACATGCATATAGATATGTCATTATGTTTGAAGTTTGTGGTACAAAGAGTTTTCCATGATTTGGCTGATTGATATAGATGAGCAGCATTTGGATTTTTGACATGATCCTTGATAATGACTTAGAACTTTGACTTGATGTTGAGATATGTTATGGAATATAGATCTCAATATGATATTTAGGTTTTGACTTGATGACTTATGATTTATTTTGGCGACTAATGATTTTCTTGATAACAATGTTATGTGGGCATAGTGGCTTTGAGTGACTAATATTGGTATTTAATAATGGTTTTTTTATTGGCCTCCTCATTCTTAGCACATTGGTTGAAGTATTAACACTTGTGATTTAGTATGAAGCTATCTCCATGAATGGATGGAACCTGCATGACTTATCCTTGGTGTATGCATTTGCATCTAGTGACTTATATTATGATCTTATTGTTTGGGAAATGACTACTTGTTTACATAGATAAAGTCATAACTTGAAATTTGGATAAATTTTGGGTTGATATTTCTTATGACAACTTGTTTCCATGTTAATAGATGAAGTCATGACTTGATGAGAGCTCTACCTGTCACCTAGTATAAAGAATATGATATTGGTTTTGATCTAGCATCTAAAATTTGATAAGGTGTTATGAAACCAGCTCACAAAAAGATAGAAAAGATAGATCAACGCCTTAGAATTTAGCCTCTTCGAGGGGGAAACCTCCTTTACATTACACAAATTAATGATTCTTTGATGATACAAATGAAAAGACCTCCTTTCTATATATAGGAGTCTAAGGGGTCATAATATAATCAAAGCTGACATAACAATAATAATGAAAAGGCATTATAATAACAATAGTGGGATTCTATGGGGCACAATAGTAACAATATGGGCATTACATGGGTACATAAATATAATAAGGGGGTTGTACTAATAACAATAAGGGGTTACACTAGAAGTATAGGGGCCTAACATGCCCCTCTCCTTCAAAAAGTGTTGTCCTCAACGCTTGAGTAGTTCTTGATGCTTTTGTATAAAATTCTTGTCCTCCCATGTGGAATCTTCAATGGGTAAGTTCTTCCACTTGATGAGATACTCTGTAATTGATTGATTTCATAGTAGTCGGGTTCTTGTTTCTGTGACTGCTCCAGGTTCCAATATGGTTTTTCCTTCCTCTTCAATTTCTGGCAATATTGTTTGAATTGGGATCTTTTGCAACTTTTGAATAAGTGGCCATTCATCCCTTGCTTCGTTTACCCAATCTAGTTGGATAATAGAAATAGCACAAAACAATGCTTCCACATCCTCATCCTTTCTTGAGAGTGCATCTGCAACAAAATTTTGCTTCCATTTTCTATAGATGATGTCAAAGTCATAACCCAACTGATCAGCCCCAAAAATGGATAATTATATGGGCTCATTCAACCTACTAATTCGACTTAATCCACCATTCTCATTAGTTTATTGCATGTTTTTAATTATATTTATGCTAATAGAGTGAATTGGGTTAGTCATTATGCCAACAAGTCTAATGTGTGCTTTGTGTAGCCTTTTTGGTCAATTTGGAGACAAAATTGAGGTTTAATGCGCACTTGGCAGCCAAGTTCTGGGAGTACAGGGAGAGGGATTTGTAGGAAGGTGTCCCTTCATTTATGGGCCCTTACCTCGAATTCTCCACCATCAGCTCGGAGTTCAAGGGCCACCAAATCAATTAGCACAAGGGCAGCCAAGCAAGTCAAGTAGGACTGTTGTTAACTACAAGTTTTTGGCAGCCGAGTCCCTAAAGTTTAGGAGGACTGTTGGGGTCCTCAATTTGTATAAATAAGAGGACTTAGGGCCTCATTTTGGTTAGACATTTGATAGCCAGTAGATAGCTAGTAGTTAGTCATTTTGGTTAGCCAATAGTTAGTCATTTTGTAATTCGATTTTTAGGCAATAGATTAGCTTTGTTTTCAGTACATTTTCAAGTTCTCCTTGTGGACAGTTTTTGGAATGTAACATTTCTTGCTCAATAAAGATGAATCCAGCTTTGCACCAGCTCTAAATCTCTCTTAGGAGGTTGTAGCTCTTGGGGTTGGGCCCATCTCAAGTGCCCAGTATCTCCTTTGTTTACTTTCATGTGTCTTTGTTGCATTCTTAGAATAAAATCTGTTATTTAGATTTAAATCTTGTTTTGTTATTTAGGTTGTTTTTTATGAGTAAAATAGGTTTTCATGCTCAGATTTAGTTGATAGGTTGTTAATAGAAAAAGCTTCAAGAAAAGGGCCAACAAACATCTGTGGTTTCACCTCTCCCTCAGTGGGATAAGGAGCTGTGACTAGGATGACTTTGCTGCCCACAAAAACATTGATTTTGCTTTGCCATGCAATCACTAGTGTTTGATTTTCATGTGTAGAAGTTAGTTACAATTTCAGAATTTCATTTTCTTAGTTGCATGAGTTAAAATACATGGTTTCATTGCAGTTCACACTTCTGTTCATTCTCTTTACTAACAGCTAGCAAATTAGGTCAAAGTCACTAGGTCTTTGAAT
The DNA here is from genome assembly GCA_000404065.3 of Pinus taeda. Classification (NCBI taxonomy): domain Eukaryota; kingdom Viridiplantae; phylum Streptophyta; class Pinopsida; order Pinales; family Pinaceae; genus Pinus; species Pinus taeda. Next base: position 43,065 of record APFE030562215.1, read on the forward strand.
TTACAAGTCTTTGTTGGTTCAGATTGGAAAAACGACTTGCAGAGCACCTGTACCACTCCTTCATCTGCTTATTCTCCATCAGCGCCATCCACTCCACCCTCTACTTATAATCCTTACCTCATGTTTGCCACATTTGCTTGCATAACCCTAGTTTTTGTGCAATTATTGCCTTAGCTTTCTTCAAGCCAAGTCAACCTTCTACACCTCCTCACCACTCCATCCACCAGTCCTTAGGCCGCTTTAGACCCCTATCCTACCTCCAGATCCATCCATGCACCTTCCCTCACTCATCCACCTCCTAAAAACCGACTTCCAAGTTTCCTGTAGAAATTCTGGACTTTCCTGTAGAAATCCTGAAGTTTCCTGTAGAACCCCTGCAGACTTATTGTAGAAGCTCACAAATGAGGTTTCTTGATAGCCAAACTTTGTGAAACTCTCAGGAAGGGTGTTAGGGACTCCTTAGACCCTCTTTGAACATTCCCAACCTTTTCCAAGCATTTCCTCTCACCAATCCACCTCTGCACAGTCAAAAGCCAGTTAAAAGCACATGCATGAAAATTCTAACAACTTATTCAAAAATACAAAAAGATGTTTTATTCATATAGTGATAACTTAGACACATGCATTTTACCTTCCTAGAAGTCAATGGAATCTCTTTCAGTAGCTTGCATCCTCTTTTTCGCTTCAGTAGGGCTAGTTGGTAAAATTAGGGCTTGCTAGGGTTTGCATTTCCTTTCCGCTTTTTAGTTTCTTTCCGAAAATAGATTAGCTTCCTTTGAGTTAGCTTTCATCCATCAGTTAAAAAGCTTCTTCTAAGAGCTCATAGAAGTTGGCTTAAGCTCCTAGCGGACTTGTGCCAGCTGACCAAGTGACAGCTGCGACAAGAGTAGTACTTGTCATACAGCCCGTCGCTTCCAAGTTTGTTACGAACTACCGGGTTGATAAAATTAAAGAAGGGAGTCCCAGGAGTTGCAGCATTATTTCTGCAATACTGGGGCCCACCATCTTTTTGGTGTCGTTGCCGGGGAAGCGTCAGATTATTGGTGATTGTTGTTATTCTTCTATTTTCTACTACAACCTTCTGCTAAGTAGTTTATTTCGTTTCCATTTTGCAATTTCATTTCCGCAAAAGTAGAGTAGACATTTCTTGCTTTCATAGATTAGCATTTCAATTCCACAATTTTAATTCTGCAAGCATAGATTAGCATTTTGTTTTTGCAATTTCCATTTTGCAAGCGTAACTTAGCATTTCATTCCTGCAATTTCATTTGAGAAAAATAGATTAGTCCTTTCCTGCTTTCATTTCAATTCCGCATTTTCATTTTATTAAGATAGTTAGTTACAGTTCAATCTATTTTAGTTTTGCAGGTACAAGAAGAAAAATATAAAAGTCAACCAAAAATATTTCATTTCATGCCTGGTAGGAGTAGAGATAAGTTAGAAAAATACTTGCACAACACCCCCCACTGCTTCACACAGCCAACCTTCTCTCTTCTTCAATGGTTGTGATTAAGAAGAACCCCTGGGCGGACATCAAGGAATATTTAAAGAACCTCTAGGGGAGGAGAAGAAAAAAATTCCACTGTAGCAAATGGCTACAAGCAGAAATGTTGGGAGTAGTACTTTTTCTTCCAACTCAATCCTTAGAGGTGAATGTGAGAATCTGATGGAAGATTTCAAGAGTGAGATGAGGCAGTTTATTGCCATGCAACTGGATACCTTACAGATCCAAAGGAAGCAAGAGGAAGCCAAGAGGGCTTTGGCCATCTTTTGTCCCAGGTGCACTAGAAAGCATCCTAGGCATGAATGTCCATTGTACTCCATAGAAGTATGTTTTGTCTGTGAAGAATACCATCCTACAGATCAGTGCCCTTCCTTGCCTGGAATCAAAGTTGCATATCAAAGGGCCAAAGAAGTCACTGAACCACTTTATTTCATGAACCAAAGGAGGTCACATGGACCCATACCTTACCAGCAGGAACTGCAAGGGACATCCGAGACCTGTTACGACCCCTATCAAGCCACTTTCATGCCTTCTTGGGGTCCCCCTACTCATCCTTCCTGGTTCACACCTCTTCCTTGTTCCTTCATAGATCCATATTATGCCCAACCATCTGCTCATTCGTTTCACTCTTATGCTCAACCACAGCCTCAGTGGAATACACCTCATCAGGGGTGGAGGCCCCAGTACAACACTCCTTTCGCTCATTTTCCTCCACCGCCTGCTCATCCACAACCATCGCCTCCTGCTCCACCAAGGCAACCCCAAATGCCTGCCCAACCACAACCCCATCCACATCCATCTCAAATATACACCTCCACTCGACTACCCATACCACCATTTCCAAAACCATACAATGGAGTAGCTCAACCCAATTGCAAAGCTGAGGCACAACATGTCCAAATGACTCCTCTTGAGCTCAATGATCTTCACCATAACTCGGGAAGAGTATTGCAAAAAAGAGATCATCTTGAAAGCAGCGAAGGACCACAACCAGTAAAAGAAGATGCAAAAGAGGATAGCAAAGAACCATGGGCTGCACTTGATGAAGAGAAGACATCAAAATCAGAGATTGAGAGTGCTCCCTCATGGTTACCATCAAATCCTCCATGTACTCAAGAGAAAGATCAACAAAAAGAGGAAGATGAGAAAGTCATGATAGAAGAAGATATGAAGAATGATCCATATCAGCAAAAGGACCAAGGATATCAAAGTTATATTGAGATATGGTTCCAGACAGTCACTAAGTTGCAGCGGTACTCTCTTCCTCAGTTGTGTTTGATCCCTTCAAAGTCAAATCATTTGTTCTCTGAAGTCCAGATAGTTGTCAAAGCATGCATTTCAAGCCTCCACATTGTTTTGTCTCTAATCTCGATGTGCACATGGCTCCATTGGAAGTATTCTTATACTTGAGAATGATTTTGTTTTTCAAGTAGGGTAGGTAGAGAAAAAAAGAAGGGGAAAAGAAAAAAGAAAAAAAAAAAAAAAAAAAAAGAGAAAAAATGAAAAAATGGAAATAAAGGAAAAATCTAAGGTGAAAACCTCCTCGGAGGCGCCTTAAATTGGCTCATTGATTGAAAACCTCCATGAGGCGGTCAATGGGTTGGAAAAAAAAAAAGAGAAAAGAAAAAAAGAATAAGATCCTTGGGTGAAAACTTCCCTTGGAGGCACCTAGGGCAGGCAATTAGGGTGAAAACCTCCATGAGGCGCCCTAGTTGTTTTCAAAAAAAAAAAAAAAAAAAAAAAAAAAAAAAAAAAAAAATCTAATTTCCATTGAATAATTACAGGTTGCAAGAAGGACGTTGCAGGTCAAGAGGATCGTTGAAAACAAAGGCAGAGGAAGGTCTGGGCTTTCTATAGGAAGCTACAGGCATTTCTACAGGAAGCTCTGTATTTCTACAGGAAACTTCCTGTAGAAACTTTGGACGAACCAAATTCAATTTTAAAAGGGAATCTGATGGTGGGAATCTGTTGGTTAGGCCTACAAGAACCTCTATGTCCATCCCTCACCTTTCTCCATCATTTTTCCACCTCATTGTGCTTCTATAGGAAGTTCCTGTAGAAATTGTAGGAAGCTAGAAATGGATTTCAAAAAAGCAGTTTGGCAAACATGGTAGCTTCCTCAGGGGTTCAGAAGTCCTCCTGCAATCTTCAAACTCCTCCTCCATCATCTCCATACCTGCATCATAGCTCAAGTTCACTTTCCTTTCCATGCAACAAAACTGCAAAATGCCTTGAAGCAAAAATACCTAGAACATAATTTGTTTTTGCCCTAACTTGAAAAGCATGCATCCATTTGAAAAACAGTTTTATGGGGAATTGTACAAGGGTGATGGCAACATGCCTGAGCAGTTTCAGCCAATTCCGGTGCACGGTTTCCGAGAAATCAGCCTCCATCTCCTTCAGCCATTTTTGCATTTTCTCCATATCTGTGCATCCGTTTCAAAACCTGTTTCATGGGGAGATGCACATGGGTGATAGTAGCCTACCCAAGCAGTTTCAGCCGATTCCAATGCATGGTTTCCGAGAAATTGATCTCTGAAATCTTCAGTCATTTTCCATTTTTCTCGAAATTTGTGCATCCATTGATCATGATTTTGCTATGGGAGGTGCATCATGATTATTGGAACACGCTCAGAAAGTTTTAGATCGATCCGGTTTACCGTTTGGAAGCAATGGTGAAAACAAGTTCTGGTCCAGTGAAAATTCAGCAGCAGCAGCTTGAAGGTGCAGATCTGAGCATGGAAATGAACTTTTGCAGCATGCATCTGGCCAGAGGACACCTGCACAAGGAAAACAACCAAAAATCATCAGCCAAGCCCTCATGAAACCAAATAAACCAGTGCATGCAGCAATGACTAGCCACAGCACCTCACAGCAGCCATTTGACTTCAGGTACGTGACTGAAACTCGTTCTTCTATTGCACAAATCTAATTTAAAAACTGCATGAATGAATGGAATGGTGGAATTAAGCCACGAATATAGCAAGGTTAAGCCGATTTCCTTCTCTAGCACTCAGCTGGAAGTCACGCAGTACATATGGACAGCTGACTTACGTGAAAATTAAAGCAACCAGGAGTGTTGGTTGTTTAAACCTCAATTCAATTCACGGCAGTGATTACAGGGGGAAAACACATAGTTCAGGAACAACACTTCCAGTTGCATGTGGCCACATACACTTGGCCACTTCACTCTCTCACGTAAATCACGCTGAAATTAAATGATGCTCAGCTAAAATTCTCACCACCCTCTGTTCAACTGTGGTCACAACTTGAGCACACGTCCACCACGACCAGATCAGTTAACCAGTGGTCCTCTATAAGATTCCTGCCTGGTTTCTCAAGATTTCTGCCATTTCTTTAAAAAAATTCCCGCAGGGGCACTCTACAGCCGTTTCTACAGGAAGTTTCTACAGGAAACACAGAAAATGGCCTTCCAGAGCAGAAAAGCCTGGATTTTTCTTCGACAAATTGGAGTTTCGAAGAGAGGTAGGCTCGAACATGCCTCTTCCATGCATGATACATTCAAAAGGTGGTGAACTAAACTGTTTTGAATAAGAAAATATGAAACAAGTCTACCTGTGAATCCAGAATAGTAGTTTTCCTGTGTGTTACATGCAATGTTTCAATTGGTTCTGCGTCAAATTCTCTTCCACAGTTCCTATTAAGAAATTCCTCTGCTAGAAGCGATAAACCACTGTGAGGGATAACCTGTGCATGAAGAAAGTGAATTTTAAGTGATTGTATGCATGCTGAGGATGAAAATTAAGCTCTGCACTCTATCTGTGGGAGCCTAATTCCCTTTTGACAGTCGGGTTTGGGCAGCAAAAGCATTATAACCAGGGGATTGGTGCAAAGTTGAAATACAAACACCTGAGAAATCCTGTCCTGAGGATCAAAAGAGGAAGACATAAAACAACAGTTCCTTTCTGCTCAGAGCATTGAAACAGGGCACTCTCACCAAACCAGACCAACCAGCTTACATCCTTTTTGGAGCAAGGTCAGCCTTTAGATCATGAAATACATTACCTGTGAGGGGCAGTTCAGTATTGTCTACAGCTATCATTTCCAGTTGCTGAGTGAATTCAGACATAGGATGGATTTACCTCCAAAACAGAAGTTAAACAACCCCTATTTTCTTTTGCAATCATTAATTGAGTATGGCACAAAATTGAAGAAAGGAAACACGCGGAGGCAAGAGAGAAAGGCAGTGGTAAGAAGACCCATGATAGGCCATCACAGGACAAGCCACAGGAGAAACAAGAGGAAAAGCAAGAAAGAAAAGAAGGAAGAAACAAAGAGGAAAAAAGAAACAATAGTTTAATCCTTGGAAATTGTTGTAGGTTGCAGGAACACAATGCGGAAAGGGGGCCTCCCAACACAAGCAGAAGGGTCCCTACCAAGTTCTCATGCATCCTCACATCCATTCCCTCTATGAACACTCATTTTTTTCAGGATCCAGACACAATTTAGTCATGGTTCAACCTTCTACAGGAAGCTACAGGACTTTCTACAGGAAGTTCTGTATTTTTACAAGAAACATCCTGTAGAGCCTTTTGGGCAGGCCAGAATCGATTATGAAGAGGGATTTGAAGCTTGAAGTCTGTTGAGGAGGCATGCAACCACTCTTTTCTTCCACCCTCCACTGGTTTCATCTCCTTTCACCACCATTGCCACCCTCTGATTGAATATACTTGCAAAATCATACCAAAGTTGGGAGTAAAATAAAAACACAAATGCCAAGGAGAAACTGTTGCGAATCAGGGCAGAGAGGACTAAAAAAAAAGTACAAACAAGTAGGGACACACCCAAGGCAACCACAGCACAGGTCAAGGAGAAGGCACCCCCAGCCAAGCAAGCCAAATCAGAGAAAATTGGTTCTACAGGAAGCTAGCAGACTGTTTCTACAGGAATACAGAGAACTGTTTCTACAGGAAGACAGAAAACAGCCACTACAGGACTTTCTACAAGAATTCTAGGGAAGGGCAGCAGAAGGAGAAATCAGTCGAAATCCTAGCTAGGGAGGCAATAGCTGTGCTGGCCGCCCTAAGTATCTCTCCCAAGCTGAAGGAGAAGTGAAAGAGGGAGCTTACACTATATTTTAAGGCAAGAAAGGGCATGCAGATAAGAACTGGCAGACCCCAAACCACAGTCAAAGAAGCAAATTTTCATTGAGGACACAAAAGCTAAACAAAAGGAGGAGCCTCCTTCAAGGATGTCCATCATCTGTGAATGAGGAAGCCAAAAACCTTCACTGGAAGAGAGAGAATTCAGATAATGGACTCAAAGACAGTTCTACAGGAAGTTGAGAATTCTCTAAGAAAAGAAGCACAGGCAATGGGAAGAAGCAAAGAGAAAAGCATGGTTTCATGACAGAGAAGAGGACATCACTTCAGAAGATTGGCATGACAGGGAGGCCACCAAGGCCATCAAAGATGAGGAGATAGATTGGTTGCTCAGAGGATGAAAAACACTTTCAGTAGGGGGTGATGATGAGCCCCAAAAATGGATAATTATATGGGCTCATGCAACCTACTAATTCGACTTAATCCACCATTCTCATTAGTTTATTGCATGCTTTTTTGTTATATTTATGCTAATAGAGTGAATTGGGTTAGTCATTATGCCAACAAGTCTAATGTGTGCTTTGTGTAGCCTTTTTGGTCAATTTGGAGACAAAATTGAAGGTTTTAATGAGCACTTAGCAGCCAAATTCGTGGGAGAACAAGGGAGAGGATTTGTAGGAAGGTGTCTCCTTCAGGTATGGGCCCTTACCTCAAATTCTCCACCATCAGCTCGGAGTTCAAGGGCCACCAAATCAATTAGCACAAGGGCAGCCAAGCAAGTCAAGTAGGACTGTTGTTAACTACAAGTTTTTGGCAGTCGAGTCCCTAAAGTTTAGGAGAACTGTTGGGGTCCTCAATTTGTATAAATAAGAGGACTTAGGGCCTCATTTTGGTTAGCCATTTGATAGCCAGTAGATAGCTAGTAGTTAGTCATTTTGGTTAGCCAATAGTTAGTCATTTTGTGATTCGATTTTTAGGCAATAGAGCTTTGCTTTCAGTACATTTTCAAGTTCTCCTTGTGGATAGTTTTTGGAATGTAACATTTCTTGCTCAATAAATATGAATCCAGCTTTGCACCAGCTCTAAATCTCTCTTAGGAGGCTGTAGCTCTTGGGATTGGGCCCATCTCAAGTGCCCAGTATCTCCTTTGTTTACTTTCATGTGCCTTTGCTCCATTCTTAGAATAAAATCTGCTATTTAGATTTAAATCTTGTTTTGTTATTTAGGTTGTTTTTGATGAGTAAAATAGGTTTTCATGCTCTGATTTAGTTGATAGGTTGTTAACAGAAAAAGCTTCAAGAAAAGGGCCAACAAACATCTGTGGTTTCACCTCTCCCTCAGTGGGATAAGGAGCTGTGACTAGGATGACTTTGTTGCCCACAAAAACACTGATTTTGCTTTGCCATGCAATCACTAGTGTTTGATTTTCATGTGTAGAAGTTAGTTACAATTTCAAACTTTCATTTGCTTAGTTGCATGAGTTAAAATACATGGTTCCATTGCAGGTCACACTTCTGTTCATTCTCTTTACTAACAGCTAGCAAATTAGGTCAAAGTCACTAGGTCTTTGAATTTACAAGTCTTTGTTGGTTCAGATTGGAAAAACGACTTGCAGAGCACCTGTACCACTCCTTCATCTGCTTATTCTCCATCAGTGCCATCCACTCCACCCTCTACTTAGAATCCTTACCTCACGTTTGCCACATTTGCTCACATAACCCTAGTTTTTGTGCAATTATTGCCTTAGCCTTCTTCAAGCCAAGTCAACCTTCTACACCTCCTCACCACTCCATCAATCAGTCCTTAGGCCGCTTTAGACCCCTATCCTACCTCCAGATCCATCCATGCACCTTCCCTCACTCATCCACCTCCTCAAAACCGACTTCCAAGTTTCCTGTAGAAATTTTGGAGTTTCCTATAGAAATCCTGAAGTTTCCTGTAGAACCCCTGCAGACTTCCTGTAGAAGCTCATAAATGAGGTTTCTTGATAGCCAAACTTTGTGAAACTCTCAGGAAGGGTGTTAGGGACTCCTTAGACCCTCTTTGAACAATCCCAACCTTTTCCAAGCATTTCCTCTCGCCAATCCACCTCTGCACAGTCAAAAGCCAGTTAAAAGCACATGCATGATAATCTAACAACTTATTCAAAAATACAAAAAGATGTTTTCTTCAGATAGTGATAACTTAGACACTTGCATTTTACCTTCCTAGAAGTCAGTGGCATCTCTTTCAGTAGCTTGCATCCTCTTTTTCGCTTCAGTAGGGCTAGTTGGTAAAATTAGGGTTTGCTAGGGTTTGCATTTCCTTTCCGCTTTTCAGTTTCTTTCCGCAAATAGATTAGCTTCCTTTGAGTTAGCTTTCATCCATCAGTTAAAAAGCTTCTTCTAAGAGCTCATAGAAGTTGGCTTAAGCTCCTAGCGGACTTGTGCCAGCTGACCAAGTGACAGTGGCGGCAAGAGCTAGTACTTGTGCATATAGCACCGTCGCTTCCAAGTTTGTTACGAACTACCGGGTTGATAAAATTAAAGAAGGGAGTCCCAGGAGTTGTAGCATTATTGCTTCAATACTGGGGCCCACCACCAACTTATTTGTGACACATTCTTTCTGTTCTTCTAAAGATAATAGTTGTTCTAAGTGTCTTCCCATTCGATAAGGTCGCCATTTCTTAAGTGCATGTAGTATTGCCAACATTTCATTCTCATAAATAGCTTGCTTGAGATGTAGCAGTAAAAATACCCAATCACCTACATCAAAAAAAAATTCACTATGATGTTGATCTACTTGTTGTTTCATTCTATTTTGCACCAAAGTGGCGCTATCCTTTAAAAGTTGAAGAACTTGTTGATGCTTGATGTGACCGGGGGCAGAGGGGGTGGACTCGGGGTAGAGGCAGAGGGTGTGGGCGG
>APFE030562215.1:56123-106333 GCA_000404065.3 Pinus taeda
TAATGTAGAAGTTGTAGTTTACAATTTTAATTTTAATGATTTATTTCATAAAAAAAATTAGTTTACATTTTTCAATAATTTGTAGAATAAAATAATGAAAGTAAATAAATCTAACAAACTTTTTGGAGGGAAATATTTTCGCGAAAATTTTTGGAGGAAAATATTTTCGCGAAACTTTTTGGAGGGAAAATTTCATTCTTTAAGCTATATAATATCTTTAGGAGACTCCCCATTTGTATCATTCAACATCTTCTATTTGAAAGGGATGGATTGTTCTGATAATGAAGTTTCGATTTATACATCATCAATATCTTCATTGCGTAACAACTCTATTCATATTGATGAATATAGCGAGAATTCTTCCACTATGAATATAAAGTCAATTCTTCCACTTAGTTCTGATTCTAAGGACTATGAGAGCAGCACTGATGAAAGAGGGGATGGATAATTTCAAATAAATAAAGAGTCACAGATTCCACTTAGTCCTAATTCTAAGGACTATGAAAGCAGCAATGATGAAGAGCATGATGGTGAAGTTCAAAAGAATGGAGTGTCACCATGATCACTTAGTCCCAATTCTGAGGACTATGAGAGCAGTAGTTTTGAAGAGCACGATGGTGAAGTTCAAAAGAATGGAGTGTCACAATGTCCACTTAGTCCTAATTTTGAGGATTATGAGAGCAGCAGTTTTGAAGAGCATGATGGCGATTTTCAAAAGAATGGAGTGTCATGGTGTCCACTTAGTCCTAATTCTAAGGACTATGAGAGCAGCAGTGATGAAGAGCGTGATAATGAATTTCAAAAGAATTGAGTGTCAAAGTGTCCACTTAGTCCTAATTCTAAGGACTATGAGAGCAGTAGTGATGAAGAGCATGATGATGAATTTCAAAAGTATGGAGTGTCACGGTGTCCAGCTAGTCCTAATTCTAAGGACTATGAGAGAAGCAGTGATGAAGAGCGGGATGAATTTCAAAAGATTGGAGTGTCACGGTGTCCACTTAGTCCTAATTCTAAGGACTATGAGAGCAACAGTCATGAAGAGCGTGATGATGAATTTCAAAAGAATGGAGTGTCATAGTGTCCTCTTAGTCCTAATTCTAAGGACTATGAGAGCAACAGTGATGAAGGACAGGATGATGCACTTAGTCCTAATTCTAATGAGTATAAAGGTAGCAGTGACAAAGGACAGGATTTAGCATCTTCAATAAGTAAATAGTCACATTTTCGACGTAGTCCTATTTCTATGGACTGTGAGAATAGTACTGACAATGCACATGAGGAAGAATATCCATTAAACATCGAGTCAAATTTTCCATTCAGTCTGAATTCTAAGGACTATGACAATAGCACTGAAGAAGGGGAAGATGAAGAATATCCTCCAAGTCAATATTTGAAAAGCGGAGCTGATCATAGTGTGGATAACATTCCACTTAATGATGATGAAAATCCTTATACAAATGATGATCCAATGATGGAGATGTTTCCAAGAAATATTGTATCGAGGAGTAGGAGCAGACCTTTTCATATCAATGCAAGTTGTTCTAGTTATACAAGGGGTAGAGCAGAATATCTGACGATAAGAAGTTCTATTAGCGCTCTCATTTCAAGTGAATGTTTCCAAAAAGATTGCTTGAAACATATGGATTTCAAATTTGCATTAGAAAGCAGGAAGAGATATTTGTCAATGAATAAAAGCATGCAAAATTCATATTTAGTTGGGTGCATGCAATCTACATTGTCAAGTTATGATTATCATATTAGGACTTGATTTATCTATAGAAAAGCTTTCAAAATGTTTCATTCGATTGGGAATTTTCGTCTCTCGAGTATTCAAGAAAATTTGGAAAAGGATCCCACATTTTATTCAGAAGTACGTCATAAAAGACAGTTCGGGCCATTATCAAATACTACAATGTCATGGATGAAAGATTTCTTTTCAAAGCATGGAGAGTGTATGCCAAATAGAGAGAAAATACATTTTCCAGATAATTTTTCAAGACGAGAAATCTACAACTTATACAAAGAATATGCAGAAGTTGTTGAGGGACATGGCAGGTTTTTTACATATCAATATTTTATGAAAGTATAGAAGAAAGAATTCAACAATGTCTGTATTCCTAAGAAGACAAGGATGGGGATTTGCAGTACATGTGCTTCTCTTAAATAAAAAAGGGACAAATGTGAAGGGTCAGAAAGAGGTAAGCATTGATAACTTTAACTTTTAAAATTGTAAGTCATCAACTATAAAAACATATTTCTTAATGATTTTTTTTTTCCGTGTTGTATAGATTTAATTGTCAAAGAACTTCAGGAGCATCGCGAACAACAAACAAACGAAAAGAAGAAGTTGTACAAGAATCAAAAGAAGTGTTATGATAATCCAAATAAATATTTTGGTTTGATAATTGATGGTATGGACCAGAAGAAAACACTTTTACCACATTTTGTTCGCACACCCAAAAATTTACAGGAGGAAAATTTTATTCAGTTTCACTTAGTCGGTTGTATGGTCTTGAATGGGAAAATGTTGCCAAGGGTGTACTTCACAACTCCAAATATTCATAATGATGAAAATATAACCATAACCATAATTCATGATGTGATTTCTCATTGGTTTGGTAATCTTCCTAAAGTTCTGTATCTACAATTGGACAACACTTGCTGTGAAAACAAAAATCAGGTTGTTTTTGGATATCTAAACATGCTTGTTGAATTGAGAATTTTTCAAAAGGTAAAGGTTGGTTTCCTTCTTGTTGGGCACACTCATGACCATTGATCAGATGTTTAGTCGTTTTTCAGTCATATTGAGGAGGAAGCAAGTTGGGAGCTTGCCATCACTAATTGAATGTCTTAAAAAATCATACATGCCAGAGCCTACTTTTGATGTGTTGGAAGAAATTGTTGACATACGAAGGTTTATTCTAGGATCATATGGTGAGGGGAAAAGCATTGAACAACTTAATGACATTGACTTCCAACATCAATTTCGTATCAAAAAAATTGATGGGAAAACACTAATATGGGGCAAGAAGTATTCAACTACCGCGGAATGGGCACCATCATCAGGTTTGCAATTTTTGAAATTCATTCCAAATCATCCAATATTTGCATCAAAAATATTGTTATTACAATCAGTTGGTGAAGTTCAGAATGCATGCAGACAAAATAGAGATATAAATTATTCTGATTGCGTGGAAGAAATTAAAAAATGTATTAGATATACATATGAGTACTTTGTCATTACTAATTCAGTTTGGTGGGAGTCATTTTTCAATAATCAAAGTGATATCATTTTAACAACAACAAATGAAGATATACCTTTGAAAAATCCATTTATTTGGCCACAAAATGTGTTGAATGAACATGAGGAAATAAACATTGTTGAACAGCAACAATCTCAAGGTATTATTAATTCTTCATAGGCAGAGGAAAGAGAGATGTATATTGGTTCCAAAAGATCTCGTGCACAACATGAAGTCATGGAAGACCTTTACAAGGGTTCAGTACAGGATTAAGGAGGGTTGCATGATTGCAGTGCTAGCAGATGGAGATCCCAATGGCTATCCATTTTGGGTTGCTAAGGTTATAAAGGTCTTTACAGAAAATGAGGATGTTAAAAGTGTCAAAGTACATTGGTATGCCACAAATACACACCCATTCAATGGTGTGTATAAGCCAGAGATGGTAGTTGACAAAAAAAATGGTGGAAAGAGAAAAAGAAAGGGTACAAATATAAATCGTCGCCGCACAGACATATTAAAATTAGAGGATGTTGACATACTTGTTTATGACTTCAATTTAACAAAGAGAGTAACTCTTCGCTTCAAGACGATAGAGATTCTAAAAAGGTTGTTACCAGAAGGAACAGTGTTGAGATGGGAGTTTGTTGAAACCAGTCGTAGATCTAGAAGAATTTTGAAACCTGAAATGTTGGGCATGCATGTGGACTCAGATGGGGCACTGGTTGATGAAAGAGAAGAATATGGAACATCTTCGTCAGCATCCAGTCACTCATATGAAGATGTGAATTCTGAAGGTGTGCAAGAAAATATGAGTGATTTTGAATAATTGTTTAAGATAGTTTATATAACTGATGTATGCATTGTATCTTGAAATTAAATTGATGATTTCCATATGGTGTTAAATGAGAAGTTGTGAGGCATTTTTATGTTGTTGCATTACATGTCTTAATTATGGTAATTTTATTGTTTAAAATATCTACAATGCAATATTAAATTAGAGATATAATGTATGTTTTATTCAATATACAAATAATGACTTTTGAATTCATTTAGTCATATAATTTGTTCATAATGTCATGGTTTTTTAATTTTATAGTTGAAAAAATTTCAATTTCTTTTGTATCTAGGATCTTATGGTTAAAAGCATGTTGAATTTATACTTAGGAAAGAAAAATTATATTCTACCAAAAACATTAATGTGTTTTTTTCCTCATAAACAACTTTGTTTAGCGCATAAAAATTTGGTTTTACTAGCATTTTTTAAAAAGTTTGAAAATTGACCCTAAAAAAAAAAATCATTGTTCCAGTATCATCACTTTCATTTTGAAGTTATATTTTGCACGAAAATTTTGTAGTAAATTTTGTAGTCACCGCCATTTTTAAAACATGTTCAAAATTGACCCCTAAAAAATAAAATCATCATTCCAATATACACACTTTTCATTTTTAGCATTGTTTTTTATGTTTTTTCGGGGTTTTTTTGCCAGAGTTCCTGTTTTGAGTTTATAGTTCCCGTTTCAAAATTTACATAGTTAATTATCAAGGTTCTTCATGTAGCCAATCCTATGGAAATCCAAGTTTTTCTCCCATCAAAGGAGAGCACAAGGTCCTCCTTGAATTGAATGCATCTGTAATATCCCTACCATAGAAATTGCATAAATATAAAAATTAGCATTAACGTGTGGATGTAATATAAAATGGTTGGTGGATTTAAGAAGTAGTTATGATTCGATTTGCAACTAATTCAATAAGTCTTCTTTCCCTTGCCCACCATTTTTTGTGGTGAATACGGTGATAGCCGACTGGGGAAGAGGCGATTAGTTGTCGTTCTATGAGAATGAAACATTGTCATTGAGAGATGTTTTGATTTCTCGATGGATCAAAGAAAATGGTTCATGTGTGGAACATACAGGAGAAGGAATTGAATCGGGATAGGACTGGCTATTAAAGTGATCATTCAAGATACCGAGTCAAAATATATCATGGGGAAATATTTTAAGGCCTACATAGGTAGGAAGAAGCATTGACAGTAATTGGAAAAACAAATTGGAATTCGACCAACAAATTGTAAGAATACTGAAGTTATCGGTCATGTCAGCCAAAGCTCTACTATTACGACTCAATCGGCTTGATTTTGGATAGGGCTCGTTAGCTATAATGGTCACATAGATAAGAAACCATGCTCTTTTGAAAACTATTGCATTTTCATCATGTGCATGAAATAATGAGAATCAAGTTTATTTGGTTAAAATATTTCATATGAATTTGTGTATTAAATGATTAGAATCGAGATCATTTTCTCTAAAGATTTCCATGGATTTTCACGAGCAGAGAAATAAGTTGTGGTCGTTTTTCTTTTAATTATAATTCACATAAAAAGATGTAATATTACAAGTTTGGATATTCAATAATGATGCTCTCACTTAGTTTGTTCGTGGAAACAAAAACATGTCTTTTGATAAACACTTTCTTAAAGAAATTAGATTGAGGTCCATCGATTCGTTTAATATTCTCTGCCTTTATATTTCATTATTTAGATTGTGTTTTGAACTTGATGATTAAAATGTTTAGTTTATTATTCTTTGTAATGGGCATGTAGTTAGATTAACATTTTCGAGCCCATAGATAACATCTATTATGAGAGTTTATGTGATGAAAGAACGTGTGCTTATATCCACAAAGATAAATAATTGTTGGGCTATACTTCTTTTGGAAAAGAATATTTATTGAGATGCAAAAAACAATAGTCATGATGTTAGTTCTATTGAAGAGAATATGTGTTTATATACATGAAAATGTTAGCTATTATGTTAGTGATTCTTAAAAATGAATATGTGTTTATATGCACAAAAATAATAGTAATTGTTGTTGTGTTAGCTTTCTTTTGGAAAAGAATATGCATTTGCATGCATAGGAATAATTACATTGAAGTTGAAGGTTTTTTTACGGGGAAGTTGGTATGAGGACTTTCGTGGTCTGTCCAAACCCAATAAAACTATGCCACATTTTTATCCTTTCTTTTAATTTATTTTTCCGTGTAATAAATAGTATCATGGTTTTCCTTGCATGTCCATGTATTATTCAGATTTGAAATAGCCATAATTCATGGTGAAAACACACCTTTACCTTTTAGGGTAGTTTCTTGGTGATTTTGGGAACTATTGACGGTGTTGGACCCGCCAACATGTCAGGGGATCTCCCCGGTAAGAAGTCCCAACTAGACCTCAGACCTTTTGGTGTAGGAGTCCCAGCAGTGGGTCATACAATATCGCCTTGACCATGGTTACACACAAAGGCAAGTAAGATGTCCCTGTTGGTAGAAAGGGTGTGACATATGCAGCAAGTCAAGGAAGGTGCATGAATGGTTCTAACACACGAAGGGTGAGGTGAGTGTGCCCCTTGGAAACCTGTGAAAGTACGAAGTTAAGAAGAGAACACACGAGCAAAGATGCATCACAAAATGGAAGGCAAGTAAGCTAGCAATCCAAAGTGATGGTTAAACCAACAACACATTTCAGTAAGATTCATACATACATATATAGAAAGAGTCTATACACACATGCGTAAACAAACAAATACATATATCATTTAGAGTAAACAAGATAGCTGAAATACAATACGACATATGCATGAAACATGTTGGTTCTATTATATTAAGAAGTGAAAGTTCCAGTCATACAATACAACCATGACCAACCACTAGTTCCGACAGCGAAACGTTACAGTCATTGTTGCCTGCTCCTCCAAAGAGATATACTAGCTCTGCATAATGGAGAAGCCAAGGCTCATTACAATACTCTCCAAGCTTTCTCTAAGATACTCTTAACAAAATCTTGGCTGACCAAAAGCCCTATCAATGAGTTATGAGGTACTATAAATAGAAAAAGGTGGGGTGACCCTTGACATTCCCCCTTTATGACTGTTCACTTGCTCTCATGACTCTTCAACTACTTTATGACTGTTACATTCAACTATTGACACTTGGACTTCCACTTTACAAGATGTTACATTAAATCTGTGCATGTACCAGTGTGAGACAAAATAGGCTTAAGAAAGCCATGCAAGACATCACTAAGACTCAGATGGTTGTGAGACTACCAACTCTTCGATATCCTCATGGTGGTCGACTGTGACAAGATGATGCTAAGCTTGGTGGTCTGTGATGGTGTCTGCGTGCTCAATGATGACATCCTGCTAAAAGCGAACTCTTGCCTCTGTTGCATCTGGGTACACTGATATGGATCCTTTGTCCAAATCGTCTGATAACATGTGCATGGTCGTCTTGGGTGCAGCTGGACCGACAACACATTGATGCATAGTGTTCATTCTGATCTCCAAGTGTGTGTTGGTGGCTATGTACATCAACTGTCAAACTACATGTTCAGCCCCAGTTGGACTAAGTTCATTTCTTTGCCTTGGTGAGTGTGCCAATGGGTGGGATCGCATGCGTGCGTACAATGACATGCATGTTGTTGAACTCCCTTGCATGTGATCAGTACCACTGCTCACCATGTCTACTCCGTGGCAGCTGCTGGGATGGATCTATAACTTGTACAGTCACAGTTTCATTAGTCTATGCATGTCGTTCCCCTTGTTGTACTTGATCCTATTGCAACCCTTCTCCCATTTGTACAACTATTGTTCTTCCTTGAGTTGTTGCTTCAACACATGCAACTCCTTCTTTATTTCTCTCTCTTCCTTCACGTGATCTTTGTGTCACATCGTCACCTCATAGCCTCAATCTCCATAGTTTTCTTCATCACATGTGGATCTGCTTTGAACTTGCAGCTTTGCTCCGTCGTCATGTTGTCAACAACCTTCCTCTTGCATTCGTCGTGTGCATGTGTACTACTGTCTTTTGCTGTTGATGGGCCTGCTCACTGCGACGTTGTAGCCATTTCATCTTGATGTCCTTATCTATGAACAACTTGATGTCTTCATAGGTATGCAAGCTCATAGACACTTGCTCAGCTACATCTCCAATTTTGGTCTCAACGGTGTCTTTGACTCTCCTCTCCTCGAAGCCATTGTGTCTCCACCGCTGAGAGGCAGACGAACAAATGTGATGCCTGGAGACATAGCAACACTCATGGCAAGAAATCTATCAGTAGAAAACCAAAACAAACTTGAGGACTGACTTGCAACATACCTGCATGACTAGTTGTGAAGACTGCACAATTTCTGCAGGGAGGTTGGGAGACTGACTACCAAAATTGCGCAAGGCATAGTTCGTGCTATCGAGAGGCTGAATGATTGTTGGAACTGCGTAATGCACAGTCCATATTGACCTACTGGATGCTGAGATTGCATAATGTGCAATTTCAGTTAGCAAGTGATGCAGGCCAGGGATTCCATTGCGCAATTTTTGGGCCAGCAGTCACTGCCTCTTAGAATTATGCAAAGTAAGACTGAAGAGCACTGACTAGCTAGATTTGTGCATTTTCTAGGAGGAAGGCATGGCCTTCCCTCTCAGAATTATGCAATGTTGTCCAGGCAAGGCAGAGTCCGGGCTAAGGTAGCCCAAACCCATCGACGAGCGAATGAAACATGACAAGTATGAATGCATGGTGAAGCTGAGTGTAAACAAGAGTGAATGATCATGCATGCAAACAATGAGTGCAGGACTCAGAAGACGGGACAACATGCATGCATGTGAAGTGGGTCGCTACGACGACAACCATTAGTGCAAAAATAGTGTCATACATGAGACAACGGTGAGATGCGAAAGAAAACTGAAATGGTGCTTGTACAAGCTAACATTAAAACGATAGCAAGTGCTCATTCAAATCAAGAAAACAGGACTTAGACAAAGCAAAACACAGAAAGTGACAGAAACACAATGCAAGACATGAAAAGCAGACTTACCCTGAAACAACTAAGCTAAAAGTGTCGAAGACTCTTGGATGCAATGTGGGATGTTAAAGTTGTAAGATTGACGTGAGGAATGAGCTCTACAACATCCAGTTCATGATTTTTTATAATATCAAGGTTATGACATTCATGCCACAAATCTAGGAAAATACAACACTTGGCGAGAGGCTTCTAAAATGAGATTTGCATGTAACCTCCAAATGCTAAAAATAGATCCCTAGATCTAGGGATTCCTTTTGCTATTTTTGGAAGAGCGTCCCATGCATGCAAATCAATTTTGCTTGGTCCCGAAGGGAACCGGTCAACCTAAAGGAACATGCGACAGCCTGCTTGACTTAGAGAGGGATTTGCGTAGTTTTTGAACTGAGTTGGGTTGGATGTCCCATTGTAATTGCACAATTTCTGGGGTCAGCAGGTGACTTCCTCCTAGAATTGCGCAATTTCTGGGCTGAGCAGTAGTGTTGGGTCAGATTGCACAATTTTCTGGAGGAAGACTGCCAGACTACTCTGCGCAATTCTGGAGCCTAGCAGGCTGATTTGCGCAATTTCTAGAGGGAAGTTTGGTTCCCCTCTAGAATTGTGCAATTTCTTGAGGGAATCCCGAGATACGAATTTGTGCAATTCTTGAGATCAGTAGGTTGGCCAGCTAATTTGTGAAATTTCTGGAGGGAAGTCGGGTTCCCCTCCAGAATTGCACAATTTTCTGGGGGAGATGCTTGGCCAGCATATGCTCTAAGTCAAAAAAGAGTGCCTGTGAGGGGAGTGAAGAAAACTGACATGCACAAGCTAGAAAGACACTGAGAATGAACTTAGCCTATGTGCATGACGGTGCAAGACATGTTGTTGAGGATGGTTGATAGGGAGGCTCCAAAACGAAGCTAAGGAAAAAATTTGGAGGGGGGTTGTAGACGCTACAACACTTGGTGACACACTAGTAGAACTCTAGCTTTTGGTCGCTTGACACATTCCAAGCCAAGCTAAAACATTTGCTTCAATTTTGATGAGGGGTATCTTGGTGCACAAGTAGTATGGCCATTAGAGTTTTAGTTTCATCTCTGGTCTTGCTCCGCTGCCAACTGGCCTGGACAGTACCCTGGCAAAGTCACGTAGGAACACAAGCATCACTCTGTTTCCCGCAAGCCTGGTCAATACCTTGACGGAGTTACTTGCATCACCTCTCTGCACAAGAATCCTTTCTTCTTTCACCTTTTTCATTTTCTTCAATTTTCACATTTTCATTTTTTTTCATTTTCATTTTTGTAACTGTGCATAGCACTTATTCATTTCAGAGGCAAAAGAGGGATCCTGACTTATTGAGAGTAGAATAGGTTCTTCCTTCAGAGAAGTAGTTTATATATACCTCTGACGTGCTTGTTAAGGTTTCCCCTTACCTTACTCTACTTGATTGAGATGACAAGGATTAACCCAAAAACAACCAACTAGAGTAGGTGACACTAGTTAGTGTGCAAGCTTCGTGTTTTCACCAAGTTTCACTTTGAACAACACGTATTTTCTATTGATGTGTCATGGACTGGAGATAACAAGCTCTTCATAAGAGAGAGGACAATAGATAACCAAATATTGATATTTTTACAAGTCCTCTTGTACTTTACCTAGCTTGTTTCAAGAGTCGCACACGATCCATGCGAAACTATCCTACAAACGCAAAAAAGCAAACAAACAAGAAAATAAAGCAAGAAACAGAAGCAAATGCGTAAGAAAAATGAGTAAGCGAACAAACAAGCAAGAAAGAAAACACACAAGGTAAGAAGCAAACATGCATGCAAGAAAACACACCAAAAGCAAACACTACTCCTACTCCTGAGCTAACAGTGCATGTGTCTGCTCACATGAAGTGATACTTCCAATGCAGCCACCGACGTAATGGTCAACCCATGTAAGTGAAGGCATGGTTCGTAAACAACACTGATGTGCGAACCACAAAACAAGAAAGATATAATAATGAAGATAGACACACTCCGAGCTTAAATGCGTCCACAGAACAAAAAAGTTCATGACATGTAGTCCATGGACATACCATGATGTTGTGTGACACTACGTGCAGATGTTAAGCATAAACATTCTTGTAAATGTGACATGCAAGCAAATGCGAGAAAGGTAGACCACTCATGTTGCACAAGTGTGCTTGTTGTGTAATATTTCTCGAATGCGTGAGCAATGGGATCGTGTAATTCAAGTGGAGGAAGAAAAATCTACGTGTGAGATTGATCTTCAATGCATACAGATGAGTGATGAGGAGCCTCAAATGTTTGAACAATTTCTTGATCGGAAGTGAAACCAACCTCAAGACAATGAGGACTTGACATAACCATCAGCTTGGGCTGAAGTTCCTTGACAGTCTGTGGGGTTTCGACTTCGTCGACAGATAGATCATCATAGACCAGTGTCTTAGATAGATTAACAACAGTTGAATCAATATCATGATTAAATGAAGTAGAGAGATCATGAACATCAATATTAGAAAAATCAGGATGTTGTCGGTATCCTCATTATTAGATGAATCACACAGAGGGGTAGATGAGAAGTAAGGATGTTCACCCTCTGCGTTTCCAGAAAAATTAGATGAAAAATCAAGTGGATTTTCAATGAATGATTGGTCCTCTCTATTGTCGGATGATGGGATGACATCCGTGTGTCCTACGAATGATCAACAATGGGTGCATCCGTGGCGGAGATACACATGAAAAATCAGCGATGGCAGGATCATCAAGGATGTCAAGAAAAAATGGAGGCGGTACGGAAAGAGAGGCATGGTCCTTTGTTGCCATTGGATGTTCAATATCCCAGTCATACCTTCATGAATGGCAGTGCATGTTTGTTGTGAAACACCAACTTTGTCGATGGCTTGATCCTCATTCACAACAAGTGTAGAGTCCAAAATGGAAGAACACAAGACAATGTCATCTAAAGGATCGTCTGAGTACAAAGATGGAGGTTGAGGTAAAAATGCATGTGATAACCCAATGGATTCACAACCAAGTTTGCGTGAAAATTGGAAGGAGCGATGTCAAGAGGATGTGACGGTTGAAACGATGTGTGTGCTTGCTCTCCCGCATCACTCTACAATGGTGGAGTTGTTTAATGAGGGAAAGGCAAACAGTCACTTGTCACAGCGACCTTTCCATCTATGATCGCGCAACTCCATCACCGAAGTAAGTTGAGCGAGGCTTGATGTTGAACTTCTTCTTGGGATTGATTGTTTTGTTAAGACATTATTTGAATCTGTCCCAAAGGTACGAAAATTTCATCTCACTTTTCAGAGCTTCAAACTGCAAATCACGGAAGCGCTGCCAAAAATCCATAGGTGATTCATGCGGGGTCTTCCATTGTTGTAACAGTTTTTAATCAAGAGGTTCTGGATTAAAATTATGGAAAGTGGATTCAATGAGATCACAGAACTGGTCAAGTGAGTGCACCCGGCCAAGAGACAGACTCCAGCACCACCATTGTGGAGATTCATGAAGTGTGTATGCAATTAGAAGACTAACCTCTTCTGGATAGAACTTGTCTACATGCTCAAGGAATACATAGAATTCTTCTAAGTACTCAGGCTAGGATACTATGCCTTCCCCATCATAGGTGAAATTTAGACAAGAGATCAAGAAAGTCCCTCGTGATGTTGAGAGGTTCGGCATGCAAAAGATATCGTGGAGGGATGAGTGTACTAGAATCCATGATAATTATGCAAAGGTTCAAAACATGATGAGAGGACACAACTTGTCATTTGGCCGTACTTCTAGTGCCATAAATGTTGATGGTGCTAGACCCGCCAACATGTCAGGGGATCTCCCCAGTAAGAAGTCCCAACTAAACCTTAGACCATTTTGTGTAGGAGTCCCAGCAGTGGGTCATACGATATCACCTTGACCGCGGTTGCGCACAGAGGCAAGTAAGATGTCCCTGTTGGTAGCAAGGGTGTGACATATGCAACAATTCAAGGAAGTTGCATGAACGGTTCTAACACACAAAGGGTGAGGTGAGTGCGCCCCTTAGAAACCTGTGAAAGCATGGAGTTAAGAAGGGAACACATGAGCAAAGATGCGTCAAAAACTAAAAGGCAAGTAAGCTATCAATCCAAAGTGGTGGTTAAACCAACAACACATTTTAGTAAGATTCATACATACATATACAAAAAGAGACTATACATGCGTAAGAAAACAGATACATATATCATTTAGAGTAAACAAGATTGTTGAAATACAATACGACATATGCATGAAACGTGCGAGCTCTGTTATATTAAGAAGTGAAAGTTCCTGTCACACAATACAACCATGACCAACCACTAGTTTTGACAACAAAATGTTACAATCAGTGTCACCTGCTCCTCCAAAGATATATACTAGCTTTGCACAATGGAGAAGCCAAGGCTCGTTACAATACTCTCCAAGCTTTCTCTAAGATACTCCTAATGCAAGCTTGACTGACCAAAAGCCCTATCAATAAGTTATGAGGTACTATAAATAGAAAAGGGTGGGGTGACCCTTGACATTCCCCCTTTATTACCGTTCACCTGCCCTCATGACTCTTCAACTACTCTATGATTGTTACATTCAACTATCGACACTTGGACTTCCACTCTACAAGATGTTACATTCAATTGGCACATGTACCGATGTGAGACAAAATAGGCTTGAGAAAGCCATGCAAGACATCACTAATACTTGGATGGTTGTGAGATGACCAATTCTTCAACATCCTCATGGTGGTAGACCATGACAAGTTGATGCCAAGCTTGGTGGTCCATGATGGTGTTCGCGCGCTCAATGGTGACATCCTGATAAAAGCAAACTCTTGCCTCTGTTGCATCCGTGTACACTAATAGGGCTCATTTGTCTAACTCATTTGGTAGCATGCGCATGGTCATCTTGGGTGCATCTGGACAGATAACACACTGATGCATAGTGTCAGTGTTGATCTCTAAGTGTGTGCTGGTGGTTATGCGCATCAACTGTCAAACTGCATGTTTAGCCCCAGTAGGACTAAGTTCATGTCTTCGCCTTGGTGAGTGTGTCAATGGGTAGGATCGCATGCGTGCATACAATAACATGCATGTTGTTGAGATCCCTTGCATGTGATCAACACCACTACTCACCATGTTTGCTCCGTGTCAGCTGCTGGGATGGATCTATAATTTGTACGGACATAGTTTCATCAGTCTGTGCATGTCGCGCCCCTTGTTGTACTTTGTCCTGCTACAACCCTTCTCTCATCTGTACAATTAATGTTCTTCCTTGAATTGCTGCTTCAGCACATGCAACTCCTTCTTTGTTTCTCTCTCTGCCTTTGTGCAATCTCTGTGTCGCATCATCACCTCATAGCCTCAATCTCCAAAGTTATCTTCATCACAAGTGGATCTGCTTTGAACTTGCAGCTTTGCTCTGCCTTCATGTTGTCAACAACTCTCTTTTTTCATTCATCACGTGCAGGTGTGCTACCATCTACTGTTGCTGATGGGGCTACTCGTTTCCATGCTGCTGTCATTTCATCTTTATGTCCTTGTCTAGAAAAACTTGATGTCTTCATAGGTAGGCAAGCTCATAAATACTTTCTCGGTTGCATCTCCAGTTGTGCTCTCAAATGTGTCTTTGACTCTGCTCTCCTGGAAGCCATGTGACTGTGCCACTAACAGGTAAATGAAAACCTATGATACCTGGAGACATAGCAACACTCATGGTAAGAAATCTATCAGTCAAAGACCAAAACAAACTTGAGGACTGACTTGCAACATACTTGTGTGATTGGTCGTGAAGATTGCGCAATTTCCGCAGGGAGGTCGGGAGACTGACTGTCAAAATTGTGTAAGGCACAGTCTGGGTTGTCATAAGGCTAACTAACTACTGGAATTGCACAATGCACAATCCAGCCTAGCCTGCTGGATGTTGAGATTGTGTAATGCGCAATTTTAGCTAGCAAGTGATGCAGGCCCAGGGACTGCATCACGCAAATTTATGGGCCAACAGTCATTGCCTCTTAGAAATGCGCATAGCAAGACTAGAGGGCACTGACTAGCCAGATTTGGGCATTTTTTGGGAGGAAGGTAGGGCCTTCCCTCTCAAAATTGTGCAATGTTGTCCGGGCAAGGCAGAGTTCGGGCTAAGGTAGCCCAGACCCGCCGACGGGCAACTGAAACATGAGAAGTCTAAATGCATGGTGAATATGAGTTTAAGAAAGAGTTAATGATCATGCATGCAAACAGTGAGTGTAGGATTCAGAAGATGGGAAAGCATGCATGAGTGTGAAGTGGGTCCCTACGATAGCAACCGTTAGTGCAAAAACAGTGTCATGCATGCAACAACAGTGAGATACGAACGAAAACTAAAACAATGCTTGTCCAAGCTAACATACATTAAAATGACATCAAGCATTCATTGAAATCAAGAAGACAACACTCACACAAACAAAAACACAAAAATAAATAAAAACACATCGCAAGACATGAAAAGCAGACTTACCCTGAAAAAACTAAGGTGAAAGTGTCGAAGACTCCTGGATGCAATGTGGGATGTTAGAGCTATAAGATCGATGTGAGGAATGAGGTCTATAGTGTTCGGTTCATAAGTTTTGACAATATATAGGTTGTGACACGCATGCCACAAATCTAGGAAAAAGTGACAATTGGCGAGAGGTTTCTAAAATGAGCTTTGCATGTAACCTCTAGCTGTTAAAAATAGATCCCTAGATCTAGGGATTATTTTTGCATGTTGCCTTTTTCTATTTCGGGAAGCACAACCCATCCATGCAAATCAGTTTTGCTTTGTCCCGGAGGGAACTGGTCAACCTGAAGGCACATGCGACAGCCTGCTTGACTGAGAGAGGGATTTGCACAGTTTCTGAGCTGAGCTAGGTTGGATGTCCCAGAGGAATTATGCAATTTCGGGGGTCAGTAGGTGACTACCTCCCAGAATTGTGCAATTTTTGGGCTTAGTAGCAGTGCTAGGTTAGACTGCACAGTTTTCTGGAGGAAGACTCCCTGACTGCTCTGCACAATTTTGGAGCCCAACAGGGTGCCAGGATGATTTCCGCAATTTCTGGAGGGAAGGTTGGTTCCCCTCCAAAATTGCACAATTTTTTGAGGGAAGCCTGATAGACTAATTTGTGCAATTCTTGAGCTCAGCAGGCTGGCCAGTTGATTTGCCCAATTTCTGGAGGGAAGGTTGGTTCCCCTCTAGAATTGCGCAATTTTCTGTGGGAGTTGCTTGGCCAACATATGGTTTAAGTCTGAAAAGACAACCTGTGAGGGGAGTGAAGCAAACTGACATGCATAGGTTGACAAGACACTGAGAAACAGTTGAAGCCTATATGCTTGACAGTGCAAGACACGTTGTTGAGGATGGTTGGTAGGGAGGCTCCAAAACGAAGCTAAGGAAAAAATTTGGAGGGTGGTTGTAGTTGCTACAACAGGACCTAGGGCTTGTTTTTCTCTTATTCGTGCTCAAATTGAAGCTATATATCGCAAAAAAATTCAAATTTACTCACGACATTAACAAAATTTGTGAGACTTCTCCCGCAAACTAGGCCGATTTCCAACCAAATACTTGTTAAATTGGAGCCTAGATCTGCTTTTAAAGAATGAACCCCCATACTGTGGCGGTAGAAGATGAATGAAAAAGTCTAACGACAAAGGATGATTTCATTTAAATAGAGTGATGTTACGGATATCACTTTCTGTTAATAGACGGTGGTGTGGATGGATTCACAACAGTCTGCAGGAAATGGGACATGCACCATGTTTTATTTTTGTTGTCATGTAAAATATAAGGTGGAGCTAGAGGTTTCTACGAATTGAGGTTTTATTTGGAAAAAAACATTGGAATATGTCAATAATAAAAATATTGACTACACATTTAGTCATTTCTTGTGGAATTAGACAAGGATTAAACTCCAATCGTGTTACTAAAAACTTGGAGTGGTTTGCTCTTTATGGGTCACCTGGAATTTGAAAAAACAAAACAAAATTTTACCTTTTTAATTTGTTGGTGTAGGTTTTTATAATGTTGAAGTTGATTTGGAGATACATTTAAATTTAATTTAGTATATCAAGAGTTTATGATCATTTGAAAAAATAAATAAACTTGCTTTATGGTTTTTCTATTTCGTTTAAGTTAATATAAGCATTTTAGATTGTGAAAGAAATGATATATATATAATTTTTATTTTAATATTTCTTATGTTTTTTTTTGTTATTTATTTTGAAATTTTGAATCGAAATAAATGTATATTTTTTAATAAAATTATTAGTTTTTTCCTGAGGAAAAATCATAATTTTATTAATGAAAACAAAATTGCATGTTGTAGATGCTTACAATGCATTCAATCATTCCCATCGAAACTCATGTTCACATAGACAAAAAATTAACTTTGAAATGGAGATATGTTACACAACATTTTGTCACTGTCCCTGTACTCCCCGTTCCTTGATCCTGAAGGACCTCTACAATGAACCCCACATGCTTTGCCTTCATGGATAAACTCCCATTATGTCCCTCTTCATGAGAATATCATTTCCCTTTTGCACCATTTACCCTTAAACTTATGTTTTGCCTAGTTTACAAGGCCGATGCTAATGACCTTTGTCTCCCTCGTGCCGATGTGCAGAGATTAGCACTATTCCCCATGCCGACCGGTGTGACTGAGCTATGTTCTAGTCACGTCAGTCCTGTTATGGAAAGTTTTTTAAATTAGAGCTGAAGCTTCCAGCTCTATAAGCTCCATAACGAAAGTCTGGTAAATGGTTTGGCCGGATGGGGTTGAGGATGACAGTTTGGGCTCCTTTCCCCTATAATGATGGAACTACCTCAAGGGATAAGTCCTTCTCCCGTGAGAAGAGGATCCATCTCCCATCCATATTTCATATATAAACTCCCTTCTTCCCAAGAACAAGCTAGTTAGAGTGTTGGCTGAGTGTGAGTATACTATTTTGATTAGACAAGCAAGCTATTACTAGTTGTAGCCATCTAGTTGTGTGAGGGAGAGGTGTGTTGGGTTTGAAGTGAAGCCTACAGGAAAGAACCTTTAAACTATTTTTGTTTGAAGCCATCATGGAATGCTAGCAAAAGTGTGTGGGAACCCGGTCATGTCAGAGGAAGATTGTGGCATCAAGACGAATGGTTGTAATCTCTCTTTGATATTAATATATGCAACTATCGATTGATTTCCTACATGTTTTGTAATATTACATATTCGTGCCTTAATGCTTCTTGACTCATTAAGTAGATCGAATTGCAATTTGTCTATTATTATGTTTGTGTGTTGTTGTTGTTTACTTGTTTCAAGAACTTGAAGAAGGAAGCGAGAGATTGCTGGAGCGAGCAAGCGAGGACATCATCAAGCAGGATAAGCACCCAAGAGGTAGGCCCTCTTGATTGATTCTAACCTAAGGAAATCTTCCATAGAATGTATCTGTTGTGGCTAGACCCATTATCAGGTTAGAGGAATTTTTTTGTGTCCGCACTTATAATTTTACTTCACCACAAATTGGCAACTCCACTGGGGAGATCCCATCTTTTGTTTGTTTTGGATTTCATGATTTTGTGAGAACTTTGCTAGTTTCACGTTTTCCCTTTTGTTATGTTTCTTTTCTCTTGGTTACTGGCCTAAGTCTAAAATTCATAGTAGCATATTTGGTCCCTGTTTTGATTTTATTTTTCCTTAGTTGCATCGGCCAGCGTGTTTAATCTATTGATAGTCACGCCGACCAGCGCAAATTGCGGAGTAATAGTCGCGCAAATTAGAGTGAATTGCGAAGTAACAATCATGCCGACTAGCCTTTGGCGCTTGTTGTCAGTTAGGGAGTCGCGCCGATGCCTGTAAGTGAAGATTAGGGCTTGACCCCAATCTTGGCCAATGTGTTCTGCTCTTGTTTTTTTTACCCCATGAGCCTTTTTTAGTGTTTTCTCCCTGATTAGGCAATTACTTTTCATTTGGTTTTTGCTTGCTTGTTTGCTTTTCATATTGCTATTTGATTGATTGAGTCATTGAGTGGTCAATGACACTAGGGAATCTAGTCAGTCTCCCATTCAACAACTTGTGGACTCATCAGGTCTAAGTGTGGGTGTGTTTTCTCCTTACATTTGTTTTTTGTCCTTTTACAACTTTGACCTCTTTTGCACAAGTTTGAAAAAGGTTTCATTTCCCAGCTTGAACGTCTTTTTCCAGCATAAATTACATTGTTGGTCTTGTATTTGGTAAAGTTAGTGTTTCATTGATCTGAATGAACTTCTCTTTTCATGTTTTCATCTACGTGAAGAGCTCATTGTCTCGAAAACTTTTTCATTGAAATATTGTATGCGAAAAAATTGTTTCGTTGTTTCATGAGAAAGTGTGAAATTCTAGCTTGTTGCATCATTATGATTTGCATATCTTAAAAACTAGAATTGCATCAGCATTTGAAAAAGGAAGAGAATTTTTTTTCATTATTCATTAGTTTATTTTTTGAAAAAGTGAAGTAGTGAAAGATCATTTGGTTTTCAGTTGCTTGATTATTTGCATTTGATTGAGTAGTTTCTACCCTCTCTACTGTAGGCATTTCATCAAATTGAAAGGGTCTTGTCTCATTTAGTTGCATTTTAGGTTTTTCGAGTAGCATCACTAAGACCTGAAAACTGAAACTTAACTCAATATTAACTCTAAAATGAATTCAATTAACTTAAGGCGCATTTGACATCAATGATCATATCTAGAAGGTCTAGGCTAGAGACGTGTTCCAGCGTCTTTCAACCTAGCAGTTGTCCTTAGCTTCGGCACTAGACAATGCTAACACGGATTTGTGCTCCCTGTACCGTCGAGTATATAACAGGAGATCC
The DNA here is from genome assembly GCA_000404065.3 of Pinus taeda. Lineage (NCBI taxonomy): Eukaryota > Viridiplantae > Streptophyta > Pinopsida > Pinales > Pinaceae > Pinus > Pinus taeda. Next base: position 76,063 of record APFE030562215.1, read on the forward strand.
CACTATGCTAAAATCCTTTTATCCTTAACAAGCCAAGTCGGTTGCCTTGCAAACGTGATACACCGAACACAACATTCGGGGAGATTGCCTGCTCGTACTTCTTGGTTCGCCAGGAGGTATTCTGCAGTTCATGGTTGCCTGGTAATATTGTTTACTTAGGTCATCCAGAGTAGTAAATTGATCTTTTTGACTCATTAAACTTATAAGATCATTCGAGCACTTGTCCTTTCGAGCTCGTTAATTCCTAAAACAACTAGAGTCACCTTTCATCCTTTTCTTGACTCTTAAAATATGAAAAGGCAAAGTTTTGTTTTAGTGTTCTAAAATTAACTACCACGAAATATTCTTGGTTAAAAGTTATCTTCCTTAGTGATTCTTTAGGGTCGATTCCAATGGAAACATTTCCAGAGTCCACTAGTAAAGGGTTCCCCTCGGATGGGAATCCTGGTCCTTTTCCTTCTTTTGGAAATGTTGATGCTCCTTATATGGAAATGTTGTCCCTTCCTGGGTTAACCATTGGTTTACTTGTCTGGTTGTTTTTGACCTCGGTGTTCTCGAGTGACCCGACTCCTATCCAAACATCTCCTTCATTTTAATCACGACACGATGATTCTAAGGTTGACCTCTCGCCTTCTTCCCTGATTTCTTCACCTTCCCCATCTACTTCGCTTGGTGAAAGTCTCAAATCTAGTAACCAGGGGGCTAAGAAGAAGACGAAGAAGAATAAGTCAGATAAGTGAGAGGTCAACCATGCAGCTATTGCTCTAAATTCACTTCATGTCGACAAACCTTTTGATCCTCCACGGAATGTCAGATTCCCTTGCAAGCTATGTAAAGGTGACCATTTCCTTCAAGATTGTCCTGGCATTCCCAGAGTCTTAGAGGTATAGTCTCAAGACCTGAATCGACCATCCCCATAGACTTATGGTGATCATGTCAATGCTACACCTTCAGCTAATGATGGTAAGAAGAAGGGAAAGATGAAATTCCTCTATAGGTTATGTGAAGGATGTCCTCTCATGGATAAAGCTTCCAAAGTTTTGGAAAACCTTGCAGCTCCTCAACCCCAGCTTCTTGTTGGTTATCAGAGGCTTTCTTCTAACCCTCTCCCGGTTGATAAAGAGATTGACTTGGATTCATCTCTAGCCCATCCTGCTCTTCTTGAGCGAGACTCTCTTGTGTCTATCCCTGACCAACCATTGGTCGAAAAGAGTGTCGACTTGGCTTTGCCTTCAGTTGTTCACTATGTTCCCGAAGAGAGTGGTGATCATACTGCTCATGTTCTTCTCGTCTCCTCAAATTCTCATGAATTGAAGAGTGACCCTCCCGTCCCAGTTATTCAGGAGAGTCCTTCTCCTATTCCTGTACAACATGGGGGCAATCATATGATACCCCCACCAAGTAGTTATGTCATCTCTTTCGATTGGGGTCCATTGACTGCTTTCCGCCTCCCATCTTATGTGCCTTTCTAGATCACAATACAAGTCTATAATATGGTAGTACCTGGCATTATATTAGATGAAGGTTCATCTGTTAGCATCATGTCTTCTACTACTTGGCAAGCTTTGGGTTCCCCGCAGCTTGTGTCTATCACTCAGAATCTGTTGGCTTTCAACAGAGGAACCAGTCAACCCTTAGGGATCCTTTTGAAGTTCCCTATTACTTTGGGAGGAAAGACTGTCTATATAGACGTGATGGTAGTCCAAGGTCCCTTAGATTTCAATCTTCTCCTTGGATGCGACTATGTTTATGTCATGGGAGCTCTTGTTTCTTCACTTTTTTGTGTGGTTTGTTTTCCTCATGAAGGGAGAATTGTGACTCTTGATCAACTGTCGTTCATTGGTCACCAGGCACCTCATTTGCAACCATCATCCCATATTGGCTCTTGTTTGCAAGAAGTACCTTCCCCGCCACAGGTCAATTATGTGGCTACCTGTTTCATCTCCACATCTGTTGATGATCACACAAGTGGTATAGTACAGTATGTACTAGGGGCATTGGAACCCAATCTATCTTTGGTACTAAATGGCATGTATCCCTCTCGGCGCATGGTTCTTTTGTTTAGTGAAGACCTCTTGGGAGCCATGTTCTAGTATGGTCCATGAACAGATGGATGAGGATAGTTCTTGGTTTTGTGTCAACCTCGTAAAAAAATCAAACAAAAGTGTGTGAGCATAGTTCTTTATCTTGCGTCAGGCTCGTTAAAAAATGAAACAAGGGTCTCAAGGATAGTTCTTTTATTGTGTCCACCTCGTTAAAAAATGAAGCAACTCCCTTTTCCAAATTGAGTCTTTGATTTAGGTCTCGTAAAATCCGAGTCGAGTCTTTCCAAGATCTCGAAAGTGAACCTTCGTTCCATTCACCTAGTTGACTGAAATGAAGCTTGGGGGGCATGTACCTTGATTGCGTCATTAGGTTGGCGGCATGCAAACTTATTGCAAGCATAATTTTTCCTTTCAAGCTTGTGTAAACATGAAACTGAATCCAAGAAGAGTTATCCATGGTTCAAGCTTGTGTAAAAATGAACCCATGCCTAGTATACATCTTTTGATTTTCGTTTTAATCAGTTGATTTTTGCTAGATGAACCTTGGTTGTTTCATTCCATCGCCACCATCTATTTGGGTGATCATATGCTTTCACTTGGTTGTTTCCCCTAAGAAATCGCAACGATGAGTGGTTTTGTTAGCCAGCCTCTTGACCATTACATGTTTTGAGCAGTTCTACCATTACCGGAACCAGTTGCTACCCTTTATACCACTCGTTCCTCCAGAACGAGTCACCTTTGAGCTATTTTCTAACTCTAAAAAATGAAAAGATTGCCGAATATTTTTCACTTGTTAACTCGTTAAAGAGAATAAAAATGGGGGGTCTACTTTCACGCTCTTTTTCAACCCTTTAAAAGCGAAAAGATAGTTGAGCCCTTGTCGTTTCAAACTCGTTAACGGATGTGAAGCATCATGTGCCCAGTATAAGTTTACCCCTTTTTCGGGCTGGGATGCACTGTTTACGAAAAAGGTACTCCTTGACTGAAATGGTTAAGTGATTCTCTCAAGTATTGTTTTCTACCTTTTTGGGCTTGAGAGACACAAATGTACGAAAAGGGACCATGTGGAGTTTTCTTTTATGTGTCTTTTTCGAACTCTCTAAACATGAAAAAGATACTGATTTACACCTTTGCCGAACTCGTTAAACTATTAAACGACATCGGATTTGTCATTATGATGAACGTGAGCTTCTCCTTCCTAGGGATCGTTAAACTTACTATGTCAGATTTGTCCGAAGGATGAACTTACAATGAAAGCATATGTTATCCCCTTCAAGCTTGCAATTAAAAAATAATTGGGGTACTCACCATAAATGGTGGGGGAAATATTTGGAAATCTATCAGTCGTGTCGGCAACTCACTCTTGAACATGACACTCTTTGCTTCGTGTCGGGTTGGGACATCATCCTTTGTATCATTGACCTTCCTGGGTTTGGGCCGTTCATTTTTTTCCTTCCATTTGATCTCTGCCACATCATTATGACCACCAATCCCATGGATCCAAAAGTTGCCGAACTTCCAATTGTGTCGTTGATATGTTCAAGGGTTGTCCTTCTGCAGTTACACTTACTGTCACACGGAATGAGTTATATTTGCGGACAAATCCAACCTTCCTAGGAGTCTAAGACTCTCTAATGACAAACAAACCAAACAAGAGCTATCCTTCTCTAGATACACATCATTCTATGAGAATTCAAATGTTTTCGATCTTACCTTAGGTCCCACGCTTGTTGTAGCAGTCCAGCCTTGCTGATCCAGATGAGCTCCTCCTTCACTTTCAGACCTGCATACACTAACACAGCAAACGATTACATAGCATCTGAATATTCATCATAAAACAAAGCATATCTATCATATTGACCAAGGAATACATGAAATAATTCATTAACAAATCATTGAGAAGAATGGACTTATTTGTATTAAATAATCAAAGGAACCATTACAACCTGAGCCTTGGTGTTGTGCAAGCTCCTCCCAGGGTCCAGCAAGAGATTTCCTCTACTTTGACAAGCTCACCCACTCCCACTATGGCAACAAGGAAGGATAGTGATCTCTCCTCACAAGTCAACAAATGGAAGTCCTAATTCCAGCAGCATTTACCCTATAGAATGTTCAGCTTTCAACCTCTCTCTCCTTTGGCCCAATGCCTGTATTTATAGTATTCTAGAGGAGGTTATTCAGTTCCAACATCAATGGGATACTCCCTCTTTTGGATGGGGTAGCTCCTCTCTTGATGGGATAAGCTCCTCTATCATAGGGATGCATGAACCATCTGGAGGCGCTCAATACACGTCAAAAACTCTTCTAGAAGGCTCTAGAAGTGACCACAAGTAACTTTTTAAAGATGAAACTCGCGCCTTTTGACCTTTACAGGGGTACGCACCCAACCTTTAGCTTACAGAGCGTACAAGTACGCAGGTACAGTGTATTTGGAGTGCGTACACGCAGGCAAGGTATAGAGAACCTGCGTACCCAGAGATAAACATGTTTTTAAGTGACTTTCTCTCTTTTTGAAGTTTTGACATGAAGAGCAGAAGTATAAGGCTTGACAAGGAGGATAATATGACTATTGATGGAGCCATATTAACTGCAAATAGTCATGGTGACAAATTTTAGTGTAACAACTTGTTCTTGTGTTTCCAGGTAGCGAGCAACTGATTTGGGATCTGTTGAGAACATGTTATGGTTACTTATGATAGCCATGGGTATTATTAACTCTGCTCTAATGTATAGGGGATCACTTGCTTCTTTGTTAATATCCTTCTTTACTTCCTCAACCCTTGTTTCTTCATGGGTTATCCAAGAGGCTAGTGCCATCAGTTGTGAATCCCCCAATATTGAATTGTGGTCCCAAAATTTCATGTCCATGAGGATCATGTTGCGCATATAAAATTCATCCAATTTGGCCCTATCCTCAATGCTTACTTGTTAGCAGAAGTCTATGAACCTCCTATAATCCTGAAATGGTGGAGAGACATATTATGTCAATGTTTTGATTTGGAATTGTATCCGTTTTTGTTTGAGGAAAATGGCATATGATTTGGATGGCTTCCTACATTGGATGGCCTCCATGGATAATATTTCCATGGTGACAAGTTATGTCTCCCTTTCTTAAAAATTCTCTCTTAGCCTCTTGTCCTATAACTATAGCTTCTCCTTCATGAATTATTCCTTTAGCCTCAAGTTAGCCAATTCCTTACATATTTTTTGCATCTTTTCCTCCATGAGGTGAACATCCTCTACTTTCCTGAATTTATAACTTGCATCCACCAACAAGTTTTGCTTATCCCTTTTTCCAACTCAAACAGGAGGAGAATTGCAAACTTTTGAGGTATAATCCCCCCCCCTCCCATCAATAAACCTGTAATAGGACCCAATATTAAGCTGTGGAGTAGGATCTTGGAGTATTTGTGGACTTTCTCCCTACTCTTGAGGTGTTTTTGTCTAGTCTTGTATCACTTTTTCTTCATCTTGTAGCAACTATGTTCTTTCTTGTAGTAACTTTGTTCTTTCCTGTAGCAACTCTGCTCTTTCCTGTAGCAAGGAATTTTGTACCTTGATTTGTTTGGTTGTGACTTTTGTAGTTTTTAGAATTCTCATTGGTATTAAAGGTTTCTTTCCCTTAGCTTTGAGAGAGGTGGCCTCCTCAATTTTCCTTTTTCCTTATCCCAACTCTTCTTCATAGTGGCTAACTGATTCATCAATTGTGATTGGGACTATTGAAGGATGTTGAGGCTTCCCTTGTTTGATTCTAGTTCTATTTCTTCTTTTAAAGTATAAGGGACCTCCTCTTGAGTTTGACAGGTGTGGTAAGGGCTACTAGAGTAATTGCCACCTCTTGTTATGTATTCCCCTCTAAGAGGCTTATTTACTGCCTTTTTTTTCCCTTCTTCTGAGGTATATAGGGCTCTCAAAGGGTCTCTTCTACTTCCTTTTGTTTCCCTCTTCCTTTTCTCCCTTCTTCTCCAGCTTTTCCTTCAACCTCTTATTCCTTCTCTTCAGCCTCTTCCTCTTGTTCTTCTTATTTTTCTTCATCTTCTCCTCCATCTTTTTTAGCCTCTCCTTCTTCTTCTTGCTTACCTCCAACACTAGATTTTGTAGTTTCCCCATATCATGTCAGGGTTTGGGCTTGTATTTCAATGAAGGAAACCCTATCCATGTCCACAAAATTAGTCCAAAACATAGGGCTCTTGAGGTCGCTTAGGGCATTCATAATAATGAGCATTATGTGTTCATGATGGGAAATGTATAGATGCTTCCCTTCCTTCACCATCTATCTCATTTTAATCATGGGTCAAAAGAGAAAATGTGGAACACTAAGACTACTTGGAATGGGAAATTATGTTTGGAACCTTAGCTCATAGAGTAACCTAAACTAATAGGAATATACACCACTCAACCTCCCTTCACATGATATGTACTTAAGGATGTTATAGGCCACTTCATTCTAATGGTAAGGGGGTATCTCCCTTATTACTCTATTTTTGTCTTCAACAAGCTTCTCTTTAGTGAAGAAGAATTTTCTCTTGCCTATGATCACTTTTGTTCTATATTCATTAACCCATTTAACTCATAAGGGTATGGTGGCTACTTTGCTAATGAGATTTACGTTCTAATGGATGGCATGTCCCCTAATAATAGTGGCAAAATTATCTTCCACTTGAGAGTGAAGGTTCATGGAAAATTTGTTGGCATTATGGCTAACGTGTTGTCCTTGATGGAAACCTAATTGATAAAGATGTCAACATTATGGTTACAGGATGATTGTGCATGCTGGTAGATATGTAATAGGTGATATGCACAAAGGAATAAAAGTAAATGTGGATCCTATTCAAAAGGGTCGCGTACATACACTGTATTGTGAAAAAAATTCATGTACGAAATCTACACCATGGTAATCTAGATTACAGGGGACTTTACCATGGTATCGGCCCATAGTAATGAGCGTAACAATGGTTATTTGATCTTGTCAAATAATATTACTGACATTACCAAAGGATTTGCCTAAGGTATTGGCTAAGGCTAAAACTATATAAGGAGATTAAGATCAAATTGTTATGCGTGAAATTAATGTGTTATACATGTGTGATTTGATTTGGAGTAGGTGTGCATCAGGGAGCAGGAAAAGACTCTGACCTGAAAGGTTTGAAGTATGGTGACATATGTGCTTATTTGATGTACTTATTGAAAATGTTTAACAATGATAAACCTGTGGTTATAATGATTTGATTTGAATGAAGTATTCTGAAAGTGTGTAATTCTGATAGTAAGGGTTATACAGTGTGAAGGTTATGTTTACAATGAAAGTTTTCAGATCCATATGAAGGTTTGTCTTAGGTTAGTCACATACATATGTGGATCAAATTTTGAGTAGTCGTGTATATATTCTACGAAGTGTTTATAGTTTGTGTAGATCTATACATGGGTGTTGTGGATGGTAAGCATGTACATACGGTGATATGTTTTGTAGAAGTCGCGTACATATGCTAGGGTTCTGCAATATGGCCTGTTGATGACATTTAGTCAGTTTTGTTTTGATTGTTGTTATCTGTCAATGATATCTCTATTATGATGATCTGTATCTAATGGTGTTAACTGGGTTTAATATGGAATGGTATATTGATTGGTAATAATGCTATAATATGATGCTTTAAGTTTGGTTCAGTAATTTGTGTTTGGTTCAAGTAATATATGACTAATGGATTGATCTAAGTATGGTTTAGTGATTAATGATTCAGTGTTCATTATTCTGAGATTTGTATACAGGTTTTGTATAGAGGAAGTGTGTACATATGCGGATGTTCTTTAGAACAATCACATATACATTCTGATGTGTGTTTGACCAGGGTATACAGTGACAAGAATTGGGTTTTGTAATGAAAAGAGTATGCTTTGTTGGTTCAACGATTAGATGAGTTGCATTAGTATTTGGTTTTAGAAGTGTTGGTTTCAACTTAATTATGAAAGTGGGTCTAGTTTAAAAATATGATGAAATGTGGCCTATTGGTTTGATGTTTTGAGTCAAGTGGACCCCGTATGAAATATTATGAAACATTGTCCACAAGAGGTGCTAAGTGTTGGAGCCTTCAGTGAGGGAGTAAATGTTTTCTTCCATTAACAACTGTTGAATTTGTGCAGGGAGTAAGGGCTCCCTTCTAGTAGGAGTTGATAAACGAAATCAAGGGGGTTGGAGCTCCCTTCCAATGGGTGTTGGAGAACAAGAGAAACTTATAGGCTTCTGTAGGTGGGTTCTTGCGTATTGGTATGACTCTATGCTAGTACAAGATTGTAATAATTTTTTCTTTATAATAAATAAGAAGAGAGAGATGAAAATAATGATGTTTTACTCCCACAATAGGTTTCCACCTAAAATTCTAGTGTTCATGTGTGTTTATGACATATCTGCTTCTTACTAGTAATGGTTAATATTTAATTAATGAAAATGAAGTTATGATGCATTGGTTAAAGATGAACAAATGATGAAATATATGAAAAGTTAGTTAGCTGGATATAGGTTGTTTTACTTTACTAAAGTCACATACATATGTTGGTTTCTTGATTGAAACTAGCGTATGGAAATCAAAATAGGAAATGAAAAGTTTAAAGTGAGTTCAAAATACTCATTCATCTCCCACTCTGAGTATTTTTCCACCAATTGGTATCAGAGCACGTCACTTCAGTTAAATCTTAATTACTTGGAGTCGATCAAGGATGATGGGAAATAAGCAAAAGAAGAAGGCAACTCAAAGGAAGAAGTCAGTTTAGGAGAAAAATGAAAATGATGCATCTTATTCTATAAAAATATCTCCATTTATGGGTCAAGGACTATCTGTAGTAGAAGAACAAGGCAAGTCAGAAATAATGGACAATAAAGGTATGCTTATCTTATTAAGTAATGATAACTAGAAGGAATGGGGAAAAGGCAAAGTCTAAATTAATAAACCTAGGAGATGATGTCTAGAAGTTAGTATGTAATGATTGCACTTCAACTCCTCCATGAAGTGAAGAATTACAAAAGAATAATGTCACATTAAATGAAATCATCTGTAACATACTTGATTCAGAATGAGGAGAGGTTATGCACTATGAAACAACCTTTGTTTTGGCAGATGGAGTTATGGATACAGAAGAAGACATGTTAGAAGAAATTCTTAGTCTTAGAAGGAAATTTGATTTTTCTTTAAAAATGATTAACAATAATAAGGATAAGTTGTAGGCATGTGATGATAGGGATCATGTTAAATTGGTAAGTGTGAAATATAATCTAAACAATATTGTGAAGGACTAGAAGATGAGATTGTCTCTCTAAGAGCAGACCTTGATAATTTAAACAAGTGAAATGAAGAGATAATTCAAGTATTTTAAAAAAAATGAGAATGGGTTGAAGGAAGAGATTATCAAATTAAAGGAGAAATTGGAAGAAGGAAGAAAGGTTGAATAAGGAATGAGGAAGACATATCTGGGAAAGGAATAACAATACCAAAGAATTGAAGTTGAGGTAAACATTCTAAGAGGTAAATTCAAAGAAAAGGATAAACACTTGAGATTTCAAGATAGTACTAAGATTTTGGATAACACTCTCAATATTCAAAGGTCTCCTTCCATTAAATCCATTCTTGGTTTTCATGAAATTATAAAAGGAGAATGTAGTTCACAAGCTTGTACAAGGATCTTGAAGGATAACAATACAAAATTCAAAATTGTTGTTATAGAGATAAGAATTCAACTAGATCAACATCCAAGAAAGACGAGTTTTCAGAAGAAATCATTTGCTCCTAATAATAGAAATATTAATTGATTTTCTCCTCTAATCAATAACGTTGAATTATTTATATGCCATAATTATGGACATGTTGCAGTCAATTGCAAAAGAAAATTGTTTCAATTTCAAATAGATAGCCATTTCACAAGAAGGTCATTAGCTCCGAGGTACTCAGGTTTCTTTAAGGGATAATGTTTTTCCTGCAACATATTTGGTCCCAAAGCTATTAATTGAAGTGGAAGGCATATGAAACAGACATTTAATAATTCATTAGATCCATTTTTTGGTCATATAAGATGTTATGCTTGTAAAAAATTTGGGCATGTAGCAAAAGAATGTAGGAACAAGTCAATGAAGCTTCACAAACGATGTGGCAAGAAATAAAATAAGGATATTGTTTATAAAATACCTAAGAAAAATGGATCCACCAACACTTCTCATAATAAATAGAATGAAGAAGAACAAACCAAGTGTGGTCTTTCTCTTTTCTCATTTGAAGATGAAGAAGAATCATAAATAAATAGTGGATGTTGTCATTGCATTACTGGAGATAAGGACAAGTTTGAATTTCTCAAGAAAAACAAAGATGGTAAGGTGATTCTTGGAAATAGTGCTCCAAAAAAAGTTACAGGAAAAGGTAGAAATAAACATGAGAAGTATGAAAAAGAAGTTGATGCATTATTAGTTCAAGGGATAAAGCATTTTATTCTAAGTGTAGGTCAAATTTCTAACAAAAGACGTATAATTGTATTTACATCAGCTAAATGAAAAGTTATAGATGAAGAAACTAGAAAAGCTATAACAAGAGGTTATAGGAATACAAACAAATTATATGTGTTAGTAGAGAAGAATTCAAGTAGAAATAATAGGTATAGTTCCTCTTCTTCTTCAGATTCAGAATAAAATAAGATAGTTCCCATTAGAGTCGATTTTGTTTAAAGCATACTTCTAATAGTGTCCGTAGAAGAGATATGCGAGAAAGGATCATTGATGTATGATCTCAAGCGGAGCTAAGCATGAGTTCTTGGTTATAGTTCTATAGTTTGGTTTGATATTCATTTCGTGATGCTTATACTAATAAAACTAAATAGAAAAATGTATGGTATGTTCAAGGGGAGCTGTTGTCATAAAAAGTTTAGCATTTTACTTTCGATATGTGAATATTATGAAGGACAATCACATATATACACAAGTTTTTCTCTAGACAGTCGCGCATGTTACTATGAGATAAAGAAATAGTGGGTCAAACTTAGGGGGAGTTTCTGATATGCTTCAATAAATTATTATTTGGATTTCTAGTTGTGGCGTTGATTGGTTACAATATGTTGATGATGCTCAGATGTTAGTTAGAAATGTTGATAGATCATGAGTTGCAACAATGTTTCGTTGCTTCTTTTCTTATTTTATGGATTTACTGATTGATGAGGTGGATATAATCAGATTTAATAATGATAAGTCAGCACAAGTTCAGGGGGAGCATTTGCTATGCTTTTAATAGTTCATTTTTGGCATTATGGTTTCTTGAGCAATTTCTTGTTGCATGTTTGTTTATGATAAGTTCATATCATTTGGTGATGTATAGTTGTTGTTGATGAAGACACATTCTGTTGGCATTTTGTCAGTAGTGATGAAGAGGATTTGCATGTTATGGTTGTTATTACATTTGGGTGATGAATTTATGATTCACTCTCTACTTGTTAACATTTATATGTTATTGTCATTATGTATTCAATGACACATAAGGTTGTGTATGGTGAAGTTATGGATGATGCCTATATGTTGTTTGAGCTACATATGAAAGGTTGTGTTGTTGTTACTTAGTTCTATGTGATATTCTTAGTTCTCACATATGTTGTCGATGCATGGAAATATATGTTTCTGATGGTATTGTGCTGCAAGAAATTAATATGTCTTTGATGTTCATAGATTGCGGTTCTTCCTACAAATGGAAAGAGCATGTTGACCTTGATGATATAAGGTTAAGGGGATGAGTTGCTGATAAAGATCTACTACACTATCTTATGCTTCTGTTACATTTTCTTGGTGATCCTTGAAAAAATTACATATTTGGTCAACTGTTGATGATGTTGAAGATTGATGCTACATTGCCCTATCTTACTTCATAATGAAGATGAGGATGTTCATGTTGAAGGTTCCTATATGGTGTATTATCTTTGTTGATGATTATCATGGTCTTTTTACCTCCCTATTGAGGTCTCTGGTTTTGGTTATGAATGTCATGTAAAGACCCATGTTCTAAATCATTGTAAAATTCAGCCATCTATGGGCTAAAGGAGTCAAGTCATTTATGTAGCTAATCCCATTATTTTACTCAATTGATGTAATGGTGAGTCAATATGTAGCCTCACTATGTTGGGTAATTGATGTACACATGATTCATTGGTGATAGGTCATGTTTGGTTCAGTCATAAAGTCTTGTCCTTTTATTGTATATCTTTATAGGTTCCAACACATGCTTAGGGGAAGCATGGTCAATATGTATTTTTTCAGAAGATAAGGCCTATAGTGATGTTATCTACAAAGGGGTAGAGAAGCCTTCATTCAGAAATTGTCAACCCTTTAAACTTGATGTCAAAGGTGGAGAGAAGCTTGGTGTTTGGAGAAAAATGCTTGAAAAATCTCGGTGATAAGCCTTGGTATTTGGAAGTGTTTATAGGTGACTATAGGTGGTGACCAAACACCAAAGTGGTTGTCATCAATTCAAAAGTGGTATATTGTTGGCATTATGGCTAATGTGTTGTCCTTGATGGAAGCCTACCTAAGAAAGATGTCAACATTATGGTAACAAGATGATTATGTAGGCTGGTACGGATGTGACAGGTGATATGGAAAAAGGAATATCAATTTAGAGACATATGAATAATAAAGATGATGTTTGGGAAAGTACACGTGGATCTTATTCGAAATGGTCTCATACATACAAAAGTATTGTGAAGAAAAGTCAAGTTCAAAATTTACCCGATGGCAATTTGGATACCGGGGGACTTTACCATGGTATTGACCCATAGTAATGTGTGCGATGAAAATCATTTGATCCCATCAGAGAATACTAATGACATCACCAAATAATTGGCCTAAGGTATTGGCTAAGCATAAATCTATACAAGGAGATGAAGATCAAAGTGTTATGGATGCAAGTAATGTGTTATACATGTGTTATCTGATTTGGAATAGGTGTGAACAAAGGAGAAAGGTAAAGAATCAAATCTGAAATATCTGAAGTATGGTGACATATGTGCTTGTTTGATGTACTGATTGAAAATGTATAACAATGATATATTTGTGGTTATAATGATGTGATTTGAATGAAGTATTCTAAAAGTATGTAATTATGATAGTAAGGGTTGTAAAGTGTGAATATTATGTTTACAGAAAAAGTTTTCAAAACTATACGTAGGTTTTGTATGAAGGAAGCACATAGATACGTGCATGTTCTTGAGAACAATAACGTATACATTCTGATCTATGTTCGAACATGGTTTGTATTGACAATAATTGGCTTCTGTGATGAACATGATATGGATTTTTGGTTCAATGATTAGAAGAGTTGGTTCAATATTTGGTTTTAGAAGTGTAACTTGGTTTGGGCTTAGTTATGAAAGTGGGTCTAATATGAAAATTTGATGAAAGGTGGCTTATTGGTTTGATGTTTTTAGTCAGGTTGATCTAGTATGAAATATTATGAAACTTGGTCCACAGGAGGTGTTGAGGGTTGGAGACTTCAATGAGGGAGTCAAAGCTTCCTTCGAATAACAACTAGTGAATTTTTGTAGGGGGTAGGAGCTCCCTTCTGGTAGGAGCCAATAAACGAGATCAGGGGATTGGAGCTCCCTTCCAATGGGTAATGGAGAATGAGAGAAGGTTGTAACCTTCTACAAGTGGGTGCCTGTGTACTGGTATGATTCTGCGCTAATGCAAGAATTTAAGAAGTTTTTATTTATAATAAAATAAAAAGATAAAGACGATGAAAAAAATGGTTTTCTCCCACATTGGGTTTCCACCTACAATCTTGGTGTTCATGTGCGTTGTTATGTTTCTTATGTATTGATGACGTATCTGCTTCTTACTTCTCATGGTTATTGTTTAATTAATAAATAATTAAGCTATGATGCACTCGTTAAAGATGAACAAATGATGAAATATATGAAAAGTTGGTTAACTGGACATACATCATTTTCCTTTACTAAAGTCACGTAGATAAGTTGGTTTCTTGAATGATAGTAGCACATGGAAATCAAAATATGAAATGAAAATTTTAAAGTGAGTTTAGAATACTAATTCACCCCCCCATTCTCTCATTATCTTTCCCAACAAAATTCATCAGTTATCTCATTATCCTACTCCTTTAAATTATCAAATAATTCCATCCACTGATGGCTCAAGAAAATATCTCTTAAAAGAGGTTGTTGATGAATTTTGTTGGTGTTTGTGGGCTCCATTATATTAAAACCCCATCCCATGTTTCATAAAACTTCTTGCTCAAATTTCTCAAAGAATATTTCTATGGAGGTTGTGTTTTGAGAAGCCTAAGGTTTCAAGATAGGAGTGAGAGGGTTGGCACTCTGCCCCTAGTCAGAGGAAGGAGAATTTTAGGAAAAAATTCAATTAGGCTATCTCTACTTGATGAGCCTCATCAATGGGTAACTATATGGACCTTAATACACCCCATAGCTTATTCAAATCAACTCTTCTCATAATTTATTACATATTTTGATTATATTTTGCTTAATGAGATGAGTAAAAGTGAGATATTATGCCTAGTGGACTAAGGTGCGTTGATTGTAGGTTTTTGAGAGCAAATCATGGATATTTTAGTTAATTAAGGGCTTATAATTGAATGAGAAAAGGAGGAGAGATTGTAGGGGATGTATCCTCCTCATTTACTCACTCATTCTAATATTCCTCCATCAAATCACACTAGCTCGGAGTTACAAGCAGCCAAGTCATGAAGATCAAAAGGCAGTGGAGCCAATGATAGTTAAAGAGCTAGTTCATCTCTAGTTTGGGAGCTAAGCCTCCCTAGATTTAAGGAATTCATTGGAGGTTTAAGTTGCATAAATAAGGAGGCCTAGAGCCTCATTAGGATTCCAATTTTTGATGTAGAAACACTAGGCATTTTCGAGTTCAAAACTTATGGAAGACATTGTCATGTAGTTTTCTAGTTTAATAATGAGAATGAGCATGTCCTTGATCCAACACTGGGTTGAATTAAAGGGCTGAAGCTCTTGGGTTAGGGCCCAACCGTAGCAGCAAAAGCTCCTCTTATTGTATTTGTATGTTTAGTTGATTTCATAGATTAATGGTTGAATTGTCTTTAGCATTATTTCATTACAAGTAGTTGTGGATTTGATTAGTTTTCTTCCATTTGTGCATTGCTTCAACCTTAGCTTAGTAATATAAATGAATATAAAAAAGATGTTAATAGGTGTATTTGGCGTCACTCCTTCCTTCAGGGACCATGGTTTGAGGAAAGAACTCCTATGCGGTCCCAAGAAGATAGAATTCTGATTTCTCATGGAATTTAGGGTTTTCTGTTACTCAGGTGAGCATTTTACTAGTTTTCAAGAATATTATTTAATTGTAATTTCTTCAATATTTAGTATTATATTAGATCTCATAACATTTTCATATTATTCCGCAAGTTTTTCCATGCATGAAATAGGCAGCTAGCTCATGAATTATTTTTTCCTTAGTTAATTGAAAAGCTTCTTGTTTACATGATTTATGGATAAATATGAACGATTGATGTAGTGCAAGAGTTTCAGCAGTACAAAGAGATTTCATGATCAACAACCCCATCATAACCTTATCCATCCATGGTTATCAATCTTTTTCACTAGATCCCTCACCAAATTCATCATTCCATAAGAATTCTTCTCCAAGCTTGTTGAGCAAATGCAGCCATATCACAACTCTCGTTTTGAGCTCTGAAGGATTCCTAAGCACTCCCTTGCCTCATTTCATCCACCATCCACCTTCTCTAAGTCTTACATCACCTTCCAAACCCAACATGTTTCTCTTAGCTATATCTTGTAGGAATACAGGGGATCCTGTAGGAGCATTAGGACATCCTGTAGGATGCATTATGACATCTTGTAGGTTGACTTGTAGTGGCCTGTTTTGAGGCTGAATAGTGGAAGCTAGGAAGCTAGAAAACGACCCCTACTTGCCTCCCAAGCCATATGACCATCCACCATCATCCCTAATCCACTTTCCATATCACCAAAAGAAGTTAGCTTTCACACTTTCACACAAAAAAGACAAAAAGGAGAAAAGAGTTATTAATTTCATTTACATGCACAACAATAGAATGTGTGATGTTTGAAATTTCATGCCTAGGACAGTAGGATTGCACATATGATAATTTAGCATTCTCTTGAATCAAAGCCTATTAACAATTAGGTTAGATGAATGGTGATTTTAAGTGTTTGATTTTTGTATTTTTCCTTACTACAAAAGACAAAAATTATTTTAGTATAGATTTCCCTTTTTCCTCATTGCTAATCAAGCTTCTTATGAATCAATAGAAGTTTGGTTTGAAAAATTTTAGTGGTCTATCGCCAGCTTAGCAGTGACAAAGAGCAAACTCATCACATTTACTTGTGTATACGACACTATCACCTCCAATTTTGTACAAACCCTGGGTTGATATAGTAAAGTTGGTAGCCCTAGGAGTTGCATCATTCTTGCTGCAATACTGATGCTCATCATTTTTTGGCACCGTTGTCAGGGAGGTGTCTAAGTAATATGTTATTTCTGCTTTCTTTCTTCCATTTCTTATCTCTGACATTCTGCTATTAGCTTTATTTCTGGAAAAGTAATTTAGTTTCCTTCTTTTCCATCCTACAAGTGAGATTGAATTCAAGCAGTTAGTTTTCATTCAATCAGTTAAGTTCCATTGAGTTTTTGATTTCAATTCTATAATTATTTTGAAAGCTAAAATAAAAATAAAAAAATAAAAGGAAAAAAACACCAAAACCTTCTTTCATACCTCATAGGAATAGGGATAACTTAGGAAAATTTCTACCAAATAGCCCCATCACTTCAAATAGCCAACCTTCCCTCTTCTTCAGTGGCTGTGAATTGGAGGACCCCTTAGGTGAATAACCAAAGATATTTGAAGAGCCTACAGGGGGAGAAGAAGAAGGAGAACCCATTCCAATTAACCTAATGGCTGGAAATAAAAATGACAGAGGATATAGAGAAACAATTGGTGGTTGGTTTCCCATCAGAGAAACTAATGGGGATACGAAGATGAAAAGCATAAGTCCCTCTGCTCTTCCTCATTTCCAATTTCTAAACTCAGAAGATCCAAACACTTTCTTGTTTGAGTTTGTTGTCATATGCAGAGCTTATGGTTACATGAATGATGGGAAGAAATTGAAACTATTCCCATCCAATCTCAAAGATGAAGCTTTACGCTGGTTCATGGGTTTATCTGGGGATAGCATCACAACCTGGGCTCAGATGCAGCAAGCCTTCAACAACAAGTATCGAGACTAATGTAGGTCCAAAGACACTAAAGAGGAAATTTTTAGGATGACCTTAGGGCATGATGAATCCCTACAAGATTATGAGGGTCAAGGGAAGATCTTTTAGATACCCTCAATCTGCTAGCAGGAGGGGACATCTACCCTATGAAGATATAAGGACTTTCTTTAGGAACCATTCTAGGGAAGCTAGTAAAAAGGGTAGGGGTAGTCAACCAATGGCTAGTCCATCCTCTTCCAATAAATCCATCAAAGGTGAAATTAGAAATATGTTGGAATATTTCAAGAGTGAAATGATGCAAACACTTTCCCTATAGATGGACACTATGCACATCAAGAGAAAGTAGGAGGAAGCAGAGAGAGCCTTAGCCATTTTCTGCCCTAAATGCACAAGGAGGCACATTGGGAATGAATTTCTATTGAATTTGATTGAGGTCTGGTTGGTCTCTGAAGAAGACCACTCCATAGACAAGAGGCCTTCTCTACCTACACTAAAAGTTGAGTATCAGTAAACTAAATGGATGACTGAATAACTCTGCTACATAAATCAAAAGAGACCTCATGGGCCTTGACCATACTAGCAGGGCATGCAAGGGTCATCCCATGCATATTACAACCCTAACCAGACCACATCCATTCCCTCTTGTGGGGACCCTAGTCATCCCTCATGGTATACACCTCATCCTTGGTCTTTTGCACCTCAATACCATTCCTAGCCGACCAGCTTGTCATTTCATCCATATGCTCCATCATAGCCTTAGTGGAATGCATTTACCTAGGGGTGGAGGTGGCCATACAACAATGCTCCAGCATTATTGCCTTCACCACCTACTCAAACAAAAATTTTACACCCTACTCCACCTAAACAACTTGAGATGCCTGCCCAGCCAAATAAAAACCTAACCAACAGACATGCACAACAAGTGTAGAGTGGAGAGACATCCTATCCTACTTATGTTGTGGAAATTTAGGAAATCAACCTGAGATCTAGGAGATTACTCCAGGACAACCAACGTCCACCTCCACATAGGGAGAGTGAGGAGGAAAGAGAGGAAATCATGTCTAGAGTAAATCCACCACCCTTTCCTGAGAGATTAACTCAACCAGTCTAGCCTACCCCCAAAGAGAATGAACTTCTAGGCGAATTGAAAAATATACATGTCAAAATTCCACTTCTCCAAGCCATAAAGGATGTACCTATTTACAACAAGTTGATTAAGGAGAAGTGCTTCAAACATATAGGGATGCAAAAAAGAGACACCCCTACCATTAATGTCATTGGACAACTGTCTAACTTAATGATGGGGTAGGTAATTTTCCCAAAGTATTTGGACCCTGGAAGCCCTGTAGTAGGTGTGCACATCAATGGAACCATTGTCCCACACACTTTGATTAATCTTGGGGTTGCCATCAATGTAATGACCAAGCTTACTTGTTATCCTCTCATCCTTTGGAGGCCGTTGTTAGCCACTTCCGATGCCTACATCAGCTATAGGGCTGGAAATATGACTATCAAAATTGGGCATATGTCCAAGTAGTTAGTCATGTACCCTCCTATTCAACCATCTCTAGAACATGACTTACCTTTATGGTTGTGTTGTACTATGAAACAACCCCCCAATTTGAAACAAACAATATCTAGGCTTAGAGTTGTAAATGGGTACCCTTTTAAATTTTTAGGCTTAGGATAATAAAACCCTAACTCTAAGAAAACTCCTAACAAAACCTTGCAAAACTAACTAAGGATGAAAGCCATATCGCAAATCGCAAATAACACTTTTCCACATGACCATGTTAAAAAACCGTTACAAAAGTGCGATATGCAATTAGGTCTCCCTTTACGATAACATCACCTGGTCATTTCACAATCACATTTTGTACTTTACATAGTTCATAAAGAACTAGACCATGCCATTAGAACAACCACAAACGATTTGCCAAATGTGATATTGTGATCTCGCAATCACATTTTGCTTAACACATCCGATAACGCTATATTGTATCCCTTTTAAGACAACAATGCATGATTAAGTCCAACAAAACATATGGAATAATTACGTTTTAAATGCTAAAAAAATGAGTTGATAGGTTATTAAATCTTTAGCAACCCCGAGGAAGGATAATTATTTTCCTGGTTATGGGTAGTTATAATCAAGTATCTCATTAAAACTTTTCTCACAATCCAAATTCATTTTACAGAAGTTTTCAATCTTAATTTCCAGATATCGTCTACGTTGATATATCTTGTCTATCTGAAGAAGTGACAAAAGACATGTCCCTTCGAAAGGTGATGCAGAAATAGAGAAAACAGACCATTGTTGAAGCTGAGTTTACAGAGATGGCTCCTATCTTTGCTGATACAATTTGTGATGCTGTCAGAGGTGCATCAACTTAGGAAGTAATGACAATAGGTTGGAGGGTAAGCATCCTAAAATCACTGTTATAAGAGCAACAATTGACTCCAAAAGGCCTTCAGAATTCCAATGTAGAGATGCTTCTTGTTCATTCCTTCATAGGATAGGAGCAAGGGCTAAAATCCTCCCCTATACAGATATGATAAGGTGGGTGATTGAAAACCTTATAATTGAACATACGCAGTTCAATAACTCAAATATGGAGCTCATTGGGCCATTCAGAGCAGAGGATCTGAAGAAGATATACCACATACCTTATCCCCAGGATATCTATGACAATACATTTTTGGCTAACTTCGCAAAGAAGAATTCAGACCTCTTCAAGCTAATTCAGGGTTGGAGGGTGTTGGACAACAAATTCAAGTATGAAAAATCAGGTATGTATGTTATAGCCTCTTTGGAAAACCCCAACAACTATGCAACAACCATGTTATGTATATTTTATGGGCTACCCAATAATACTAAGTTTTCAATTGAATGGATTCCTCTGATTGATGCATGTGTTAATTCCCATATCATGAATTGGCATTCCATCGTATCTAACAACCTAGCCACCACCATTACTGAATATCGACAAAAGAAAGCCTACTTTTCAAAAAACCTCCCTCCCTTCTATTTGAGTGCCTACATTATAGATGTTATCTATTTTTTGCACAACATTTCCAACCATGGGTTGGAAATGGACCTTACAATATCCATACTCAATCCATCTCAGTCATAAACAAATATGGGAGTCACATTACATACCTCACCTCTATAAGATATTCCATGTTGTTGTGTTGCCCCTAAATCAAATGATTTTCAATAAGAAGCTGCAACAAACCTGCTTATTTTCAACAAGTATTTTATTGAAGAGTGCTTCACCTATATTAGGGTTTTTGGTAGCACAACTCATCCACTTGTCCTTCCTCTATATGTTTTTCATAAGTTATTAGCAAGATAGATTTCCTATCAGACTATGGGAAAGGGCTTGACAAAAGTTCTCAAAGACAGAAAGAAGTCATTATGGCCCATTTTCCCTATCAAATATAGTTCTTTTTCTTTAGCCAACTTTGTTCATGCGACTAAGGAATCAGCACATATGGAAGCCCTCGGGCTTCATACATAACCTAAGAGGAAATTTGATCCAAACAAAGTGGCATACAATGTCACTACTAGAGTTAAACTCAAGCCATACAATCATGATGATAGTCATTTTGAGGATTTGTTACAGTCAGCCGTATCCTTCGTACAAGCATTCGAATGGGCAAAAGTGAATCTGAAACATGAATATTTTGAAATATTTCAGGAATTCAGAGATGAGAGGCTCTAGGTGATCCCAATGCATCTATTAAAAGCTAAGGATAAGACTACTCCAAGTGTCACTATTGATAGTTGAGGCTCTAGCTCTCAAATAGAATCTCAGGTAAACATTGAGAAGACACCAGACATAGGGAAGCCCCAAGATGCTAGCAACATAGCTGAGTCCAACAGGAAGTTAGCTGAGAAGTAAGTGATGAGCATCCCAGCTACAGAAATCGGTTCAGATACTAAAGGCGGTAGTTTGGAGTAGGAGTGGGATCAGTTTAATAAAAAATTTCAAGGCACTACCAAAGCCTCAAATTCCCAAGAAACAGAGGAATTCAAAACTCCTCCACATGTTCAAAATGATACAGAGCCCAAGTCTACCGATAAGAAATCTACACCTATGGAGGAACAAGCAACAATGTCCTAGCATAGTGAAATTATCCCTGCTCTACCCACATCGAAGATTGTTCTCAAAGTGACTAAAATACCTCCACTTGATGTGTTCTATAGCCCTCTCCACAAGGTTGTAGTTAGAAGTCAGAGGAAAAGGAGAAGGGTAGATGCACCTGAATTCCCACCTAGGAACGAGCCCATGGACGTTGTCTGGAAGGACATTCCTTTTAGTCTGGTCGAGAAATTGACTAGACTATCACAGTTCATGGGAGCATATGCATTGACCACTATGAACAAGACTACTGAGGTCTCTACTCTGCTAAGGGAGAAAGAGGAGAGAATTGTGCAACTTGAACAAGAGCTTGAGGTAGAGAAAGAAACAAAACAGGGAGGTAGTAGAGAAACTAAAGCAATTCCAGCAAGACATGGAGGTCCTGAAAATTAGTAATGAGGCCGATATATTGGCCAAAAACATGCAACTCCAGGAAGTGCAGCAATACATGGAAAGACATAAGGATGTTCCCACTACTGAGGAGTTCATCAAAGAGGCCTTGGAATTAAATTCCCTTCTGGTTAGACAACAAGAGTATTTCTTCCAAAAGATGTCGCATATTACTCCCTATCTGACTAGTAGCAACCAACTGACAGACAAGGCAATCGACCAGAGAACGTATTTTAATGACTTAAACAACATAATATCTAAGTTCATTGAGTGGCAGGAAACAAAAGATGGAAAGAAGTCCAATCTACCTGAGTTTGAAGAAACTCATAAAGACATTCTCTTTACAGATTGGGATGCCAAAATCGAACAGGTTGAGCTAGCAGTCGCAAGGGCATATGGAGTATCAAAGAACATTGTCAAAGCAGTGAACCACATCGTGTTTGCCACCAATATCATCAAGGAAGGAAATACGAAATAGATGCATGATTTAACTGCCCTGTAAAAAGGCTGGAAAGAGAAGGCAGGGATTTAGAGAGAGACAATTGCAAAACTAACCATGACCAACTTGGAGTTGTATTGGCTATATCTGGTTAAGCCACACAACCAGATTATGACTCTCAATTGTTCACTTCACATGAATCAAAAGATGTTTCCACTTCTCACTGATGCGATCTTCACTCGACAGCTCAGGACTCATTTCGGGCGAACTCCTCAAATTCAACCGATGACCAATATTTGTGACTCAAAGGACAAGTTGGTAGACAGTAAGGCATCGCCTTAGTTTTGTTTATTTAGCCTTTGTTTATTTTTGGAGTTAGTTGCCTAGTTAGGAGGAATGTTGTCTGGAATCTCCTCAAATTTTGTATAATCTATTTTTATACATTTAGTTAGAGTAGTATTTATACCCTTCTCATGCATTTAGAGAAGGGTCCAAAATTTTATCAAAAACATTTGCAAAGAATTCACTATTGTAACTTTGAATGCTTTGGTGAATTGATGGAACATGATCATTTCTTTTAGATATCAGACTACTTTGCTTTGTTGATGCACTTTTGTATTCTTGGGAGACAATTTGATTTGAAGAAATAAGTTGGTCTATGTCATTTGTCAAATGAGCACGAATTCATTTGTAAAGTGGAAAAACTTTACTTTCATGGATTATATGTGAGATTTATTATTTTTGTTAAGCGTTAATTGCACTTTTGTATGATGCCTAGCTGAGGTCGTTATTTTCATATATAACTCATCGTATGCAAAATATTTTATAAATTCCTTTGACTAACTATTTATTCAAAGGTATTATCTTTTACGTTATCATCTCTGTTTAGTTTTGTTCTATCTTTATTATCACATGCTAAAAGATATATTTGTAGATTGCATATGACATAAAGAACACCCAAGATTATATTAGAATATGTTAGTTAGAGAAATTGCATTGTAGAATAGGTCATTTAGATTACCGTTATTCTATTGCAAATCACTCATAAAACACCCACTCTCATCTTAAAACCCACACTGGGAAACTGGTCCCATTGTCCATTGTCGGAGCCACCACTTTAAATGGAAAAGGAGTTATCTCAAGGTTCATACCAAGTGGTTATCCCCCATGTTTTGGCGGCATAATTTTGAGGTCACAACATTTTGGTGCTAGAAGGAGGGCATTCAACTGTGAATGGAAGATGAAGCTAAAAATCATTCGAAAAGCATTCATAAGAGTCAAAACCCCTCCACCATTTCTACTCCTTCTCAAACTCATTTAGAATCTCCTGGTCGGAAGTCTGTAGTAGAAACCTCTCCCTCATCTCCTGAAGCAGTAAGTTGACCACCTTCCCCAGATTACACTCTCGAGTCTCTCTAAGTTCATTCTTTGATACAACAATTGGAACAGATGTCCATTTCTGCAAAGAAACCACAGAGACTTAAAGTATCTAAAGAGAGTGTTTCCTCCTTATTACAACAAACTAATGTATTGACTAGGCTGCAAAGTGAGAGATTTGGGGTTACCCCTTTTGAGTTCCCCGTTCCTCCATGATGTAAGAAAGACACTTCATTAGCATCTGAATTAGATACTAGCGAGATCACATCACCATTCCATCCATTTACTCCTCCATCCAATTCTATCCAACACCACTACTTCTCAAACATCCACTTCTCCAATTAATACTAATCCAGTAGTAAGTTCTTCGTCATCTATACCTAATTCTGGACTGACCTTCCCATTTTCCCAGTGTCCAACTCAACTTATGACCAATCAACATTGGACAAATCTTGGTGTTATTCTAGTCACAAATCCAAATGCACTCCCAGCAAACCCAAAAAAATGACTGCCCAAGTATAATCCTAACAATGCTATCCTAGCTAAAGAACATGTAAATAATTTTATGTTAGCCATGAATCTCGATGGGGTTGCACATGAAGATGTTGTAATCAGTGTATTTCCTTATACTTTCCAAGGATATGTTGGGTCTTGGTACTTTTCCCTCCTAGCAGGTTCAATTAGAGACTGGGATACTTTCAAGAAGTGTTTCTTGAAAAATTTGGTGATGATAGGACAATATCATCCTTGATCAATGATCTTTCTAATTTAAAATCTAATCCAGATGAAAATATCAAAGATTTCAACTCCAGATTTAACAAATTACTAAATAAAATCCCAGCTGCCTCTAAACCTGTTATAGATGTACAAATAGAATGGTATATATCATATTTGTCTTCTAATATTACAATTTGTGTAGATATAGCGAATAAGGCTACCCTTGTAGAAAACTTGAAAGAAGCCCTATATGTAGAAAGAAGAATCACTGGTTTGGAAAAGAGATCAAAAACATATGAAAGGAAGACCAAAAAAGTGACATTCAAGGATGACTCTAAGAAGAAGGCTTCAAAAGAACCTTTATATATTGAAGGTCTTTAGAAAGTGTTAAAGACAATGTCCATCGAAATGATCGAAATTAAAATACAAGCTGCAGAACCCTTTGCTCCGAAGAAACCTTTTAAATCATTCAAAAGGAACCCTTCTTCTACGTCACAACCATCAACCACCATTTCAAATTATTAATCCAATAAGGAAGAAGAATAATATTCGTGAAATGAAGAGGAAGCCAAAACAGAAGAAGAAACTGAACTAAATAGGATGTGGGATTTTATTCTCCCAATTGAAGAAGACGCATAAGCAATGCTAGTGACTAAAAGAAGAAAAACTTATCCTGACATGTCTATCACAAATCACAAGTAGAAATTTGCTACTCCTGCAAAGGAGAAAAAAATAGCTAAGAAATCTAAAACTAGCCAAACTGATCCTATCCCTCCAGATTCCCCAAATGCCTCAAAAACATTAGTAATCTCAAATACTATTGAATACAATATTGTATAAGACATGGAAAAGAATAGAGATAACATCTCGCTGCATGAGATCACTAAACTCAAACAAAAACATAATATTTTATTAAGGGAATTGAAAGCAGTTCTAGTATCCCCTCTGGCATCTGTTGTATTTTCTATTTTCTCAAGCTACTTACAATATAAGAAAACCTCCCTCATCCTCAAACATGGTAGATCCTTCAGATCTAGTTATGATTGGTGATATGTCTATTTCTCATGTTTCTCTGTCTCTGCTCACCTATGAAATTTTCAATAGGAACGTTCACAACTACCTTGTTGATTTAGGAGCCTCCTCAAATATAATGTCAAGGGCCATGTGTACCAAATTGAACATTACACCTCAAAAGTCTGTAGTGCACATAGTTCAGCTAGATAGGACACAAGTCGAGGTACTTGGAGAAATATTATTAGTTTCAATAAGGCTTTCCTCTAATCCAAAAGTTTCACAAATAATTGATATTTTGGTGGTCGATATCCCTAAAGTTTAAGGTTTAGTTCTTAGTATGGACTGGTATAAAACGCTGCATGGTTATTTCTCAACTGATTGGTCTCACATGTGGTTGCCACACAATGGTAAACCTAACCAAATGAGAATAGACCAAGAGAAATTCATGAAATATATAGTCACCGACCTCGAGGGAAGAAATGAACCTGTTGCTTTCACTAATAATATCATTGGAAACTACTCAGCCGAGTCTTATTTAGGATCCTTTAATGCTCATATGTCTCCCTTTTTAGATAACTTTGTAGTCTCTCAAATTGAAATTTTTTCACAAACAGATCCTTCCAAATGTCTAAATTTAGTAGATGAAGTTTCTAATAACTTTCCGTTCTGGACTTTCTATTTTGACAGTTCTAAGTCATAAGATGGCGTAGGTGCAAGATTCATTTTGATCAATCCGCAAGGAGAGAAAACCATGGTGGCCTACAAACTTGAAGTCCAGTCTACAAACAATGTTGCTGAATATGAAGCACTAATCCAAGGATTGTATAAAGCCATCAGTCTTAATGTCAAATACCTGCAAGTCTATGGTGATTCGGAGATAATTGTGAAACAGGTGAGAAATACAATTCATTATGTCTCTGGGCACCTTAAACACTATCAATATTTAGCCCATAAATTGACTTCTCATTTTTCTACTTTCAATATATCTTCAGTCTCTAGATTACAAAACGCAAGTGCTGACTTACTTGCTAATGTGAAATTCAGGCTTATACCCTCAGAAGATTTAGTCTAGACATATTTTCAATAGAATTAATTTTTAGGCCATCAATTCCCGACAATGTAACAAATTCAAGAGTATTCAACAACGATGCGGATATAGTTAATTTCCTTACATCAGAGGGATCGTATGAAGAGAAAATCCTAGATGAACATGACCATGATCTAGAAATCAAACTTAATCATGATCATAACCCAATCCCAAAGTCTGTGGTTAAAATGGAAGATATTTATGATCTAAAGTTTAAGAAAATTACTAACTCCAAAACTCAAAGTTCTACTTTGAGATTTGAAGTAGTAAACCTAGGGTTAAACGAATAACCCCAAAATGCCAACCTAGGTCTATGCCTATCATATGAAGAAAGAATATCATTCATCAGGTTGTTGAAGACATATAAAGGTGTTTTTCTTGGGGTTATGAAAATCTCAAAACTTATGATTCCTCTATAATTCAACACACCATACCCATGACTTCAAATGAAAAGTGAGTTCAACAGAAGCTTCACAAAATTCACGCAAACATCGAAAGTCAAATCAAATCTGAATTGAACAAACTTCTGAAGGCCAAAATAATCTTCCCAGTTAGACATTCTAAGCAGGTATCAAATACGGTACCTGTAAGGAAAAAGAATGGAGATATTAATGTTTGTATTGATTTTAGAAACCTGAATCAAGCTTACCAAAAGGATAATTCTCCCTTGCCCACCATGGAACAGATTTTACAATCAATTGTAGGTTCTGAATTAATGTCCTTTCTAGATGGATTCTTAGGATATAATCAAATACTTGTCCATCCATATGACAGATTAAGGACAACATTCAGGAGCAAGTGGGGAACATATGCCTATCATAAGATGCCTTTCAGGCTCATTAACATCGGTGCCACATTTCAACGTGATATGGACATTTCTTTCAGAGGTCTAATCAGTAAATCAAGGGGTATTTACTTGGATAGGAACAATCATTTAGATGACCTCAAAAACATTTTTGAAAGATGTAAGAAAGATGGCATTTCCTTAAATCCCAAGAAATCATATTTTTCTTTACCAGAGGAAAACTCCTTGGGTTTATAGTATCCAAGAAAGGAATCTACATTGATCGTGATAGAGTCCAAGAGATTGAAAAAATTCCCCTCCCACACAACAAGAAAAACATGCAACCATTCCTAGGCGAAATAAATTTTGTAAAAAGAGTTGTCCCCATTTTTTCACAAATTGTTCTACCTCTTCAAGTGATGAGAAGAAAAAATGCAGTTTTCAGATGGAACAAGGATGAAAGAGAGTCATTCGAGTTGATAAAAAAAAACTATTATTAATTCTCCCTCATTGACAACCCCATACTTTCTAAAACCTTTTCTATTATATAGTTTATCATCTGGTACATCATATGTAGTGGTTTTGAAATAGCTGAACGATGAAAATATTGAGGCACCTATCTCTTTTTTAGTTATAACTTACAAGGCACCAAATTAAATTATTCAGCTATAGAGATGGAAACATTTGCTTTTTTTAAAACTTTGAAACATTTCTGAACTTTTCTTATTAAATCCCATACAAATATAATTGGATGCTACCCTACAATTAGACAACTATTGATCCAAAGAGAAGTAGGGGAGAAAAGAGCTAATTGGGTAACTGCACTCTAAGACTATGATGTAGAAATCTGGCCAAATAAAATTGTCAGGGGCCAAGGTTTTTGTGGGATGTTAGCAGGAGCTTCCCAATTACAATTAGAAGAAGATCATGGCAATGAAGT
Source organism: Pinus taeda (assembly GCA_000404065.3). NCBI lineage: Eukaryota > Viridiplantae > Streptophyta > Pinopsida > Pinales > Pinaceae > Pinus > Pinus taeda. Next base: position 104,275 of record APFE030562215.1, read on the forward strand.
AAAAATATCAGAGGTAAGCTTCAATGAGACCCAATCACAATATGCTAATTTGAAATTTTATCTAAAAAATTGATATGCTCCTATGCATCTTAGTTATAAAACAAAGTGAGCTTTAAGATTGAAATCAAATCAGTATGAGCTAGTCAATGATGTATTGTTTAGGAAGAATTATGATTCAGTATTGCTGAGATCCCTAGAGAAACTTGAATCCAAAAAGTTGATGCAGGAATTACATGATGGACTAGCTGGAGGTAATTTTGGAGGAAATACCACAACCCACAAAATCCTACATGCAGGGCATTATTGGCCAACAGTATTTAAAGATTCCCATGAATATGCAAGGAAGTACAAAACTTGCCAAACTACAACTGGAAGAGAAAGAAGGCCATCATTCCCTTTACAACCAGTTAACATCCAACAACCATTTGAACAATGGGGATTAGACATAATTGGTGAGATTGTTCCTAACTCTTCCAAATAGCATAGGTACATCATTACAACTACTGATTATTTTACTAAGTTGGTAGAAGCTATCCTATTAAAGATAGCTAATACATAAAATATTATAGACTTCATTGATCAGTACATAGTTATGAGAATTGGCTTACCCTTAGCTTTAATATTTGACAATGCATCTTACTTTTCTGGAAATACAATGATATAATTTGCTCTTAACCGAGGTTTCAAGTTGAAATATTCAGCCAATTACTATCCTCAAGGTAATGGATTAGCAAAATCAACAAACAAGAACCTGATTATAATTATCAAAAGGACTGTTGATCACAATCGCAGGAATTGGCACAAAGCATTAACATTTTCTTTATGGGTAGACAGGATTACTCGGAAAGCCTCTATTGGTTCTTCTCTTTTTAATTTAGCTTATGGAAAAGAAGTTTTGTTCCCACAAACGTATCAATCCCATCTCTTGCCCTAGTGAAATTTATTGATGAAAACCCTTCATCTTCTCTCTAGGCCAGACAATTTCAAATTCTCAAGCTTGAAGAAGAAAGAGAAAAGGCTAAAGCAACCCACTTCCATCATCAAAAATTAGTCAAAGCTTCTTTTGATACAATTTCTGCCAATCATAAAAATCTTGAAGTAGCTGACTTAGTTTTTAAATGGGACAAAGCACATGGGGGAAAGGTATATATACAAAATTCCAAAGACTATGGCTTGGCCCTTTTCAGATCATTGAAAAAATTGGACAATCAACATTTCTTCTACAACACTTGTCAGGTAAGAAGGATTCTTTGCCCATCAATGGGAAAATTTTGAAAAAGTAGTTGTCCTAGGAGATAGCCTCTTCCAATGTTTTAACATATTGATTTCTAGGAAAATAATGGTCAAATAGTATTTACTTTTGGCTTTTCAAAATAAAATCTTTCATAACATTTTTGTTTTTTTGCTTTTATAAGAAAGTAAGAGTTAAAAGGAATAATTAGGACATGTGAGTGCTAAAGTAAACTTGATTTCTTTGGAAAAGCTTGACTTTTCTTAAAAAAATTAGTTTACGAACAAAATCTTATCTTTATAGAATAAAAAGGTTTTGTTATCAGTCGAACAAAGAATCTTTAAACTAGTAAATATTTTTTCACATCAGCATCTTAAAAACTATATCATTATCACCCAAAACTCTCAAAAGAGCCAATGCTCCACCCCATCTATTAAAATTTTCCTTTTTCAGAGTGTAATTCTAAAATATAGAAAACTTAAAAGATAAAAAGTCTCATTACGAGCTTGTTTACAATGTTCATAGGGAAGTGATTAAACTGATATTACCAATACTGCACACCAAACAGGGTAATAGCTAATCGTCTCCTCGATCAGAAGGCAAGGGGTCTCATCAAGAGTCAAATTGTTCAATTTAGTTATAACCAGTGAATGGCATTGTCATTAGTAGGTTACCATGCCTAGATAATGTCTTTTAAGAAACCAAAAAAGAGAAAAATTACATTCAAAAAAGGAAAAAGAGGACAAGGTGAAAGTGAGATTCAATCCAAGTGAATATGATTTTGAAATTTGAAAATTCATACAAATGGGACAATGAATTATTGTTGGT
>APFE030562221.1:0-14200 GCA_000404065.3 Pinus taeda
GAATCAGTATTAGCAATTTAACAATTTTTCATTTCCATAAACAAATTGACATACACTACTTCTGTTAAGTAAATTTGCGTATATACGCAACTGTGTTTAGAGAAAACCACATATATCTTGTAGACTTCTAATTTAGTTAGCTGATCTCAATATATGTATTAGAACCATAAAATAGTAATCAAGTGCAGTAAATAGTACAAGAAATCACACACATGAACACAAGATATAAGGTGGAAACCCATTGTGGTTGAAAACCACCTACTACAATTTGTCTCTATATTCCTTTAATAAGAAACTTCTTTTTACAATATTACTGTACTAGTGTAGTCTTATACCAGTACGCAGGCTTCTGCCTACAGAAGGCTACAACCTTCTCTCCTTCTCCAGCTTCTCCTGGAAGGGAGCTACAACCCCCTTAGCTCTTGTACTAGCTGATGTACTAGTACGTAGGTGCTGACCTACAGAAGGCTACAACTTTCTCTTTCCTTACAGGGACCACGTTTCATAAATTTTCCGACTGGATCCATCAATAACATCAATCAAACATCAAATATTTGCATCAGCCAATCTCCTTTCCACCAAAAAAAAACTGAATCAAATAATCTCTTCTCTGAAAGCTATAGCCAGAATATAGCAATAGTAACCGGAACCCAATCCTGAACCCAGAACACTATAGCAACAAACAAAAGTAGCTAAAACATATTCTATGAGACGTAAGCTACTTCAATACGTAGAACCTACGTGCATACACTGCTATATTAAGGCAAACCTATGTATACGCTCTTTTGAACTACCGAACCAATGTGTATACACACCTTTATTATGTTGAACCTATGTACAGATCTGTAAAAGATAATTTACCGTTTTCAACTATTCAAACATCAATTATACCCAGTTCATTAGATTTACAAATCAAGTCATGTGCCAAATATAAAAGATCAGAATCACACAAAGATACTTCTCTTCAAGCCTTAAGATCTTAATCCATCAATAGAACTTATCCTTCTTCTAGTGCTGAAGTTCCTCCTTGATTCAGATCCAGCTATACACCATAACCCAAAGACCAATATTCTAGATCTTGCTCTTCATAAGATATTCAATCCTTGAGTTCGTTTCCCTAATGATCTCCTTCCCATTTTATAGTCTTAGGCCTTACTCAATATGGTCCAAAACTACTTAGAACCAATACCTAGGTCCAAATACCCAGGTTCAACACTTGGGATGAGATACCATGGTCCAAATACGAAGGACCAAAAAACAAGTTTTCCAAACCGTACGCGCTTTTTTGTGCATGAGAGTGCGTGTATATGGATACGTTCCTTTTGGTATGTGAATCCACATGTATACGCAGCTTGGTCAACGAAACCTCTGTATACCTCCTTTTCCTTTATTTTGAGAGCCTGTGAGCCTAAAATGTAATCTGAGTGATTTGCGGTTGGTCGTCGGGAAGCTGCGTATACCTCCTTTTCCTTTATTCTGAGAGCCTGTGAGCCTAAACTATCATCTAAGTGATTTTCCGAGTGAGTTTCCATCAAGGAGAATACGTGTGTCATAGTGCCAAGCTTGTGTCATAATGCCAACACATAATATTAGCACAAAATCATATTGTCCACATTCGAGATATAGGAGAGGCAAAAATTAAATAAAAATTAAATATTACGTAAACAATTATCATTCCACATAGATAAAAAAATCAAGATAGAACATGGTCATACACCTCATCCTATATCAGAATTTTTTTTTTTTATCACCAGTGCCTCATGTGGTAATGACCCTTAACTACCGAAAGAAACCATGCATTGCTAATTAAAAGGCATCCCAATTAGAAAATAAAATCAGTTTTGGGAGAGAATAAACAAAACAAAGATAAATCATATAAGAGACCCATACATGAGAATATGCATGAACTTATATTTTTTATGAATTTATGGAAGGTTGTTGAAACTACAATAGTCTTAAGGCCCCCATATATGTAGTAGTGGAATGTGCATGTGTAAAATTTCATGTTATTTCATATTATATCTCGGTATATTTAATTAATAAGTTCCATTTTTTGTGTGTCATAATAAATGGTTTAGAATGAATCAGTCTTATTAAAATGGTGAATGTTATAGAGGATTTGGGAGAATTAAGTGAGGGGAAAAACTTTCATGTAGGGAGAGTAGGAATCTAGGTTTCAGGCTGAGAACTTGATTAGTGGGTTTTTTCTGTGAGGAAATCCTAGTTAATATGAGAGAGGAACTCGTCAAATGATAGTGATCATGCAAATGAGAAGAGGTTTGGTGTATATGGCATGTATGTGGAATAATTGAGTGAGTTAAATTTGAAAGAGAATACCTGAAGTCTTTGGGAGTCTTGAATCAACTTTATTACATGTGCGCATGATTGTGATTTACTTGTAAATTCATGATGTAGGAGTAGCATAAGTTTCTTAATTAGCTTGCCACATAGATGTTACTCCTTCAAAGACCAATTCATTTGAGGAAAGGAAAATTTAAACCAATTTTTGTTTTTATGAATCTCCCATTTGGTCAATTTGTAATCACAGAAGAAAACATGAAAGAGAGACGGTAATGTGAATTCAGGGGAAATAAAGGGTAGAAATATGAGGTGCTGGAGTGTGTATAGGTGGCAGTATCACTTGAAATTGGCCTTGTGTTGGCTTCTTGTGACTTGTGAAGATATTTCATAGAGTAATGTCTATTCATAATCACCATTTTGTGGGGATCCTTATGATGGGGAATCTCTAGACCTCGATATGTAAATATGAAATTGGGTTTGATGTCTAATCATGTTTTGTTGGTTTGATCTTTGAGACCAGGCCTCCATAAGAGGCCTTTGACCCAGTAATAGGAAACAAAGAGCTATTACAGTAGTAGAAAATAAGCAATTAGTGACTAGGTGACTAAAAAAGTTAGTCACCACAACTTTTCTATACGAAATACTACCAAAAATGAGCAATCTCAAATGACTGAACTGCAAACGACTAAGATAAATCAATAATTTGGTCACGGGTTAAAATATGTGACTAGCTAATAAGTAATACAACTAAAAATGACTAACATGAATGACTGATTTAGTCTAAGAAAAAATACAACTACCTAAAAAGTACTAGAATAATATGAATCAGGTTTTTATGTTAGTCATCTTAATTATCTCAATCAATCTAAACTTACAAGTGATAGGGGATTGAAAGGTTGTTAAATATTGGTTGAAAGGTTATCCTTCCTTAAACAGTTCTTCATCCTCACATGGTATATAGGTGAGCCAACATTGCATTATGTATCTCTGATAATTTGTAATTTTAAAAATATATTTTTTGATAAAAAAATTATTTTATGTATTTCTTAAAAGTATTTTCATTGAATCTAATTGGATCTAGTTCTAATTTGAAATTAATTTAAAGGGAAATTTTATTTTTCAAGACTATAATATCAAATAAAAGCTACTTTAATTTCATACTAATTGACCTACATCCATATTAACCCCAAATCTATCAAGCATTGAGTGGGGTCCAATCTCTCAAGGTGAAAAACCTTTTTTCTAGTGAAAAACTTGAGAAAATATTTTCACCTCAAGAGATTGGATGCCTCTCAGCACTTGATAGTTATAGGGTTAATATGGATTTAGGTTGGTTATATAATAATATATAATATCTAATTTGTATTTGTGTCTCTTTGTTATTCCCTCGCCCTATCTCACCCCCCAAACATACACACACTCTCTTTCCCTCTCTTCCCCTTCTCTGTCTATCTCTCTCTTCCCCTTCTCTCCCTCTCTATCTATATCCTTCTCTCTATTTCCTCCCACTCTCTTCTCTCCCTCACTCTCTCTCCATGTCTCCCTTTTCATTCCCCCTCTCTCTGCACCTTTCTCCCTCTATGTTTTTCTTGTTCCCTCCCTCTCCGACCCCCTCCAATTCCATCTCTCTCCGTGTCTCTATCTTCCTTCCTCTCTATCCCTTATCTCTCACCTCCGTCTATCTCTGCCCCCCAAACCACTCTCCATCTCTCTCTCTCCTATTTCCAACTTTATCACTCTCCCCCCATCCCTGTCCTTCTGCATCTCTATGTCTCCATCTCTCTTCTTTCCCCTTCTCTCCCTATCTCTATCCTCTCCTCTTCTTTCTCTTCCCTCCTCTCCTCTCTCCCTCACTCTCTCTCCATCTCTCCCTTCTCACTCCTCTCTCTCTCTCCACCTCTATATCTCTATGTCTTTGTTCTTTCCTCCCTCTCTATCCCACTCCAACTCCATCTCTCTCTTTCTCTCCTCTCTCTTCCTTCCTCTCGCTCCCTCTCTCACACATCACTCTCTCTTCCCCCATCACTCTCTCTCTCTCTTAAATATCATCGCATTGTATTGTGTTTAAGAAATTATCTAAATTAGAAAATATTAATTGGTTGTAAAATATTAAACCTATATTTTGGATCAATGATGTCAAAGAAAATAAAATAATGAAAAGCTTAAAAAACCATGCACTGTATTTAATCTATTATAATTAGTCAATTTGCTTGCTCTCATCCCTTGTATCCTTAGCTATGATGAATTGATGTCGGTTCTTTATATATATATATATATAAAGAACCAACATAGATCCATCTTAGCTTAATTTTATTAAAACCTTATTTTAATTTCTATGGGAATATTTTTAGTAGTCATGAGGATAGAGGGTTTAGATATGTCTCAAATTGATAAGCCATGGTATTGACCCATGGTATTGATAAGCCATGGTATTGACCCATGGTATTGATATATCTCAAATTGTAACATTTTTCCTTATTAAATTAAAAAGATGTTGTAAAATTAAATTAAAATAAAATATTTTTACAATGAAATAAGTTATGCGTTTTTGGCATGTGGTATTGATAAGCCATGGTATTGGCCCATGGTATTGTAAGAAAGCGGATTTACAAGTTAATACCATGGTAAAGTGACGGTGAATATCCATGGTTAACAATCTTTGTCATATTGTTATAAAATATTTGGTTGTGAAATAACTTATGTGTTTTGGGCATGTGGTATTGTTATAAAATATTTTGATTGTGAAATAATTTATGTTCTTTGGGCATGTGGTATTGATAATCCATGGTATTGAGCCATGGTATTGTAACAAAGGCTATTTTTTACAACTTAATAACATCTACCATAATGTGAATGTGAATATCCATGGTTAAGAATCTTGTCATATTGTTGTAAAATATTAAACCTATATTTTGGATCAATCATGTGAAAGAAAATAAAATAATGAAAAACTTTAAAAAATCATGTGCTATATTTAATCTATTATAATTAGTTAATTTGCTTGCTCTCATATAAAGAACCTAGATCCATCTTAGCTTAGTTTTATTAAAACCTTAATTTAAATTCTATGGGAATATTTTTAGTAATCATGAGGGTTTAAGTATATCTTAAATGGTAACATTTTCCCTTTTAGATTAATTAAGAAAATGTTGCAAACTTAAATTAAAATAAAATATTTTTACTATGAAATAAGTTATGGTTTTTGACATGTGGTATTGATAAGCCATGGTATTGTAACAAAGCTTATTTACAAGTTAATATCCATGGTTAACAATCTTTGTCATATTGTTATAAAATATTAAATTGTGAAATAACTTATGTTTTTTGGTCATGTGATATTGATAATCCATGGTATTGACCCATGGTATTGTAACAAAGGCTATTTTTTACAAGTTAATAATATCTACCGTAACATTGGGGTGAATATCCATGGTTAAGTATCTTGTCATATTGTTGTAAAATATTTTATTTGTGAAATAAGTTATGCTTTTGGACTTGTATTATTGCTAAGCCATGGTATTGTAACGAAGCCTATTCACAAGTTAATAACAAAATCAAAATATAACAAATTAAATTTTATTATTTTTATTAATTTAACATTTTATTGTTAATTGAGGTCATATTGAAATGTTTACACTCATTCCAATATCATTTTTAACTTATTCTTCTTTTAATTTAACGTTTTATGAAAAGATAACAAATTATTATTAAAAATAAATCATTTAACCCAATTGCAATTTATATATTTTATATTATATTATAAATATTTCTTTTATTTTTTCTATTAAAAATATTTATTTTCTTTTTCATTTCCAGTTTAGTGTTTGGTTCAAACGAAATATTCATAGATTAGAACATCACATTGTAGCACCGTATTTTTGTGTGCCTTGTCTTTATCTATGTGGAAATTCGAGAAGAAGGAAGACCGTTAACGTGATCTATGGATTTCATGGGATTATCTATGTGGAAATTCGAGAAGAAGGAAGACTATCAACATGATCTATGGATTTCATGGGATTTGAACCCCAGATGGAGTTTGCAAGGGAAACACCTTAGGAGAGCATCAATAATGAGATGGAGGAAGAGAAAAGGTCACTGGGCATGGATATTTTGGTAATTTTTACATGGCAATCAATTTTGACTATGTTCTTCCTTTTTACTAAAGGATATTTTTGTTTGTATGGGTAAATAATCTCGAGGGTTTATATGATCAAAGCATAAATTTTATCTAGAGTTGAGGGATGAAAGGAAAGGTCACTGGGCATGGATATTTTGGTAATTTGTATATGATTAAGGCATAAATTTTATCTAAAGTTGAGGGATGGAGGAGGGACAAGGTCACTGGGCGTGGATTTTTTGGTTATTTGTACATGGTTATGAATTTGGACTGTGTTCTTCTTTTTTACTAGATATTTTGGTAATTTGTATATGATTAAAGCATAAATTTTATTTAGAGTTGAGGGACAGAGGAAGGGCAAGGTCACTCGGCGTGGATATTTTGGTAATTTGTACATGGATGTGAATTTGGACTGTGTTCTTCCTTTTTACTAATGAGGATTTTTGTTTGTGTAGGTAAATAATTTCAAGGGTTTATATGATCAAAGCATAAATTTTATCTAGAGTTGATGGTTTCATAATTAGGATAAGGGCAAGCTCATGGGCGTGGATATTTTGGTAATTTATACATGGGTATGATCCTTTTTACTAAAGAGGATTTTTGATTGTATGGGTAAATAATTTCGAGGTTTATATGATAAAAACATAAATTTTATCTAGAGTTGAGGGTTTAATGATTATGATAAGGGCAAGGTCATGGGCATGGGTATTTTGGTAAGTTGTACATGGGTATGAATTTGGACTCTATTCTTCCTTTGTAGTAAAGTGGATTTTTGTTCTTATGGGTAAATACTTTAGAGGGTTTATATGACCAAAGCATAAATTTTATGTAGAGTTGAGGGTTTAATGATTATGATATTTTGGTAATTTGTACATGGGTATGAATTTGGACTTTGTTCTTCCTTTTTACTAAAGAGGATTTTTATTTTTATGGGTAAATAATTTGAAGGGTTTATATGATCAAATCATAAATTTTATCTAGAGTTGAGAGTTTAATAATTATGATAATGTAGATCTTGATTACGACCAACAATTCATTAGAAGTCAATGCACAAGTAAGCATTTTGCATGTCCTTATTGTATAAAGGCTTTAATAGTTATGATAGACAATGCACAAGTAAGCATGTTGCATATACTTATTGTACAAAGGGTTTAATTATTATGATAATGTAGATCTTGATTGCGGCCAAGAATTCATCAAAAGACAATGGACAAGTAAGCATTTTGCACATCTTTATTGTACATATTAGTTCTCTCCTACCTAACTTTTCTAGTGTCAGAATGCATGGAATTTTATTTTTTCTTTTCACATTTTTTTTAGTGGTTGATTGTTTGTGTAATGGATTCTATCATGCCCAAATTAAAAGGGATCAAATTATGAAAGAAAATTTTCTGGTAGGATGAAAATGCTAGACCTTCCTCTAACTTTGTTACATGAAATTAAAATTCCTTGTAATCATGAACATAAAATATTATATGTTTCATCCTTAGATTTTGATCTCAATGCGTACAATTTTAAACCATATTACTATATTTTAAGTAGAATATACTTAGATCCATTAAATCTTATAGCTCTCCAAAGCTTAGGTTAATTTCAGCTAAAAAGAAGGAACTTGAACGACTTTTGCAATTTAGATTCAATTCTTACAGACAATGATTAAAAATGGAATAACTCAATGGTCTGATAACTTTTACACAACCATCAATTTCAAAGACCTTTTGTATTAGTTTGAAGCTAAATAGAGAGAGTAGAAGAAGAAGAGGAGCCTAGATGAGGTGGACCCTGGCCTGCTTGATACTTTTTAAAAGTTGGGAATGCACTTGACTAGAAGAATAGATTGACCAACATTGTTGTAAATGTTGTTTTTGACAGTGTTTTGATTGCTACCATGCATAGGCACACTCTATAGGTAGTTGAGGCTATCTTTTGTTTGTTATAAGAGGTAATTCAGGAGTATCTTTATCTGGTTAGGAAGTAGTTTGGAAGGGTTTTTTCTCCTACTGATAACTATTATGTTATATTGTACTTTTATTTTTTAGTGATAGCTCCTTCTATTAAATCTCCATGCACACTTTATCACCCATGGAAATATCCATTTATTTCAGGATGAATGAGATGGAGACTAGGCATTTTGAGAGGACTCTTATTTTTTTAGTTGAGGGGAGTTTTGCGAGCTAAGAGGATTTCTGTGACATATATTGAAGGATGAACTATACCATTTTAAGACACCAATCATCTCCATGCCACAATAGTGGATCTCTATTGCACCAAGGGAGCAATGAGAAAGTATTCCACTGTAAAGTATTGGAATGTTAGGGACGAGGAATGCATATGTGGGGTTTATAATTTTATTACGAAAATAGGTTTTTATGATGGAGACAAGTCAAGCATTTCATGTACCTGAGGAGAGACTGGTTCAACAATCGCCTGGAAATAGTCAAGCATTGTTTGAAAGGCGCTGATGCAATTGGAGAGTTCTATTCTATTTCCTTAAAAACTATTTATCAATAGGGGGATGAAGGTGATCCATATAGGGAAGAATTGCAGGAGTAAGATTGTTTCTAAAATTATATCTATACGCGAGTCAAGGGACTACTATAGAGGATTAGTGTAGGTGCAACCAAATTATCATAATGCAAGTAATTTTTCACAGTGTGATTTGATGCTCATCGGTGACCAAGAAGCTGCAAATACTTATCGTTACATTTAGGTACAGATGAGTTGCATTGTAATGTCTCTAATTTCATTTATTGATAGACCTTCTTGTGTCATTGTCTCTCTTAATTTCATTGTGGTATGATTGGAATGGGTTAAAAAATCAAGCATATCATTGAGTTAAATAGACATCCACATGTCACTACATGTCATTGTGCATACTCTTTTTTTTATACAATTAGATGTGAGCAATATGATGTGTACACACACAAAAAATGCTAGCATGAATGATGAATCCCCCTCCAATTCAATTTTCTATCTTGAAATTTTATTTGCTTTGTTTATACAGGTCATCTAGCCACATAGTGGCCATTGTCGAATGTTGAGGTATATGTCATATAAATCTTTTATAGTCTACTTTATTTTATATTCAAGTATTCATCATCTTTAATTTCTTATACTCTACATTGTATCTTAATTCATTTTCGGGAGAGGAACTCAATATTGATGGTAAGAAGCAACAATTGAAGAAAGAGGAGAACAATAACACTAGAGCAACAAATGCAAAATGAGAGAGAGAAGAGAATGTATATAGTGATACCCTTAGACAAATATTTTATATAAGACACACTCATAGAGACTGATGGTCAAGCCTTCAAAGTTGGTGAATTTACTTGCAATGCTTTGGCAACAAAGCAATAATGTTTTGAAATGATGAAACAATATTTCATGTGTAAATTGTAGTCCAACCCATATTAAGTTGGAAACTCATATTGTAATACTTGATATTTTATATAATAAAATCTATATGGTTGAACTTATTTTTATATGCACTTGATATTATTTAGTCTTGTAATTAACATATGTAACTTTGCGTTATCATATTAGATAAACATGCACATTGTATGACATTTTCTTAAAATTTAGTCGCAAAATCATGCTAATTAATTTATGGTGATTAATAATAAACATATAAAATCAATATAAAACTACTCAATTAGCTTATATAAATTAATTAAGAACACGAATAAAATGAATATATGACTAAATTAGTCATTTATAATTCTTATGAATGAAATAAAATGAAATGAATAGAAACTACTAAATCAGTCGTTTATATAATGAATATAAAAATACAAAAAAGAAGATAAGTGACTACTGCAAATGATAAATTTTTTGTTATTAAATGATGACTAAATTTTGCATATATATGACTAGGGTTGGAATTTGACGGGCAAAATGCCCGTCACAAGGCATTTTGACCGTATTTGACGTTTAAAAATTTTAAAAAGCCGTTTTTTGTGATGGGCTTTCAAAGTTCTAAAACGTATTTTTTTCTGTTCACTTTTTTGCAAAAACATCATTACTACCCTCTCAAACAACAGTCCTATAAAGAAGTGTAGTAATATTTGGAATTCTCTAATATTTGTTTTTATTGAAATAAATTAATTTCATGTTATTTAAAGTTATAGGTGTATGTTATTTAAAGTTATAGGTATATATTTGATAGCAGTAATATATTATATTGAGTGATTAATAATTAAGTACTGTAATATTTGGAATTTATATTATAATATTTGTTTTTATTTAAATAAATTAAATTTATGTTGTTTATATTTAAATAAAATAAGTTTATTGGGTTTATTAAAATTGAACTTTATCTAGATTTCGTGATATTATGATGGTGGAGAGGATGGGCATTGTGGAGGATAGTATTTGGTCAAATCAAAAGTTTTTAAGATGGAAATTTTTTTTTGAAGTTTTTGTTATTTGGTGAAAGAAATCTATTTGTTTTTACTGAAATTGGAACATTTAAATTATCTAATAGAAATCCAAATTGAGAAATTAAAATATGAGTAGATTGATTGCAATAACAATGAGTTGGGTGAGAGTAAAATAGATTTCTAGATTTACTCATAATTTTTGTATATGTGTTTGGGAGAAGCACTGAATCTCGATGGTTTGGGAGTTATGGATCCCATCCATGAGTAAAACAACATTTATGATTCAACAAATCATTTAGTCATGGTCACGTTGGTTTTTTCTTATTATAAATATGTGATAAAAAATTAACACAGTGGTGTGATTGAAAAGTATTTTTTTAATTAAATCTTTATTGATGAAGGGTCGATTTATTATCAAAACATTTTGATTGAAGAGCAAAATTTTAGACATAACGTTCCTTGACGGCCAACATAAAAACCCAAAACGTCAAAAAAAATTTATTTGACAGGTAATAAAGAATCCAAATTCCAACCCTGCCCACTTGTGTATATATATATTCAATTTTGAAATACATACACCATTCATTTTTGTTAAAATATATAAACCTATTAACTTAAAACGATCCATGAAAAAAAAAAAAATTTAAATTTAATATTATTTTACAGAAAATTAAACTCAATTAATAATGAAAAACAATTTAAATCGTGACAATTATATTGCTTTCTGTATTTACAAATTGTTATAAATAAAGGAAAGATATCGACGGGAGGCAGCAAAGACATTGACGGCAACGATAAGCACGCTTTAAAGTCCATCCATTTAAGGATTTATTTTATTTTATTTTTTATTTTTTTGTTTGGTTTGTTTGTCGAGGGATGATTCTATTTTATTTAAGATTTGTCTAAATTATTTAGATATAAAGTGAAGAGAGAATACTCATTGAGATTTTACAAAAGATTTGAAGGGTGATCATTGTTGTTGTTGCTGTTGAAAAAATGGAGGAAATAAAATACAAAATTCACACACAAATTCATGAGTGGTGGTTTTTATTAATCACAAAAAATATGATACTCACAAAATTTACACACAAATTTACAAGTTGTGGCTCTTTTTTTAATCACACAAAATATGATACTTACAATAAATCTGGTGAAAGGTATTTATCCTTTTCCAACTAGCGACTTGTCTAAAATATCTTGACATGCAACCACACACTAAAAGTCATCTATCACTTAACTCGACTTGACTCAACACCCAAATAGTCAATCACTCAATCACTGAGTTAATTGACTCTCTATGTTTAGCCAACTCCTCATGCAGGAGTAATTATCTTATTTTAGCACTCCCCCTTAATTACGACCCCTAAACTAAAACTTTACTCATGACAACTCAAACATGTTTGCTGGTCTATGTCTCAGCTAGGCTTACAACACCCAAGTTTCTTCTATGAAACTCAAAGACATATTTTTCTAATGACTTAGGAAATATATCAGCCAATTGATCACTAGATTTACAAGGCTTCAAGTGAACTTCTACATTACTCACAAGTTCTCTAATAAAGTGATATCTAGTATCAATATGCTTTCTCTTATGATGAAACACACTATTCATGGATAGTGCAATCGCCGAGGTGTTGTCACAGTAAATTGTTGTTGATCCTTCTTGTTTCTTCTTAAGTCCATCAAATACTCTTCTTAACCAGACTGCTTGACGTAATGCTGATGTTGTTGCTACATATTTTGCTTTTGCTAACGAAAGTGTCACAATGGGCTGCTGCTTAGATGCCCATGAAATCACATCTTAACCAAGGTGGAACACGTAACCAGAAGTGCTCTTCCTATCATCTAAACTACCTGCAAAATCACTATATGTGTATCCAATCAAATATTTCTTTTCTGTGCTTGCATACATTATACCACAATTTCTAGTTCCTACTATGTATCTCATAATTCTTTTCCTTGCACTCCAATGTGTGTCTTTTGGAGTCCCCATAAATATGGAAATCAAACAACCTCCTTGCATGATATCTAGTCTTGTAGCTATGAGATACATGAGTCTGCCAACCAATCTTTTAAATAGAGTTGGATTGATCGCTGATCCTTCATCATCCTTGCTTGACTTTGTACCTATTGCAACTAGTGTAGGGACATCTTTGCAATTTTCCATCCTGAAGCTTTTCAATAAATTTTTGGCATATTTATTTTTACAAATAAAATTTATTTTTTTCCAGATTGCTCAACTTTTATGTCAAGAAAATATTTCATGGGACTAAGATTTGTCGTTTCAAATTCTTTCATCATGGCTGCTTTAAATTCATCTATCTCAAAATCACCTGTAAAAATCATGTCAACAATATATAAGAAACAATCAAAATTTTTCCATGCTCATTTACCTTTGTGTACAAGGTAGGTTCAACGTTGCTTCTACAAAATACATTATTGATCATGTAGCTGTCAATTATGCCATACCAAGCTCTAGGTGCTTGCTTCAGTCCATAGAGCGCTTTCTTCAACCTGTAAAATTTCTCTTCATTACTCTTAACTTCATATCCTCGAGGCTGCTGCACATAAATTTCTTCTTCTAGAATTCCATTCAAGAAGGTTGATTTCACATCCATCTAATATACTTTCCACTTAATCTGAGCTGCTATGGCTAGAACTACTCTTATAGTATCCATTCTGGCTACTGGAGCAAACATTTCTCCAAAGTCTATTCTCGGTTGCTGCGAGAATCCTTTTGCTACAAGTCTTGCTTTAAATCTATCAATTTCACCTTTTTCATTCAACTTTGCCTTGTACACCCACTTCACACCAATGAGATTTTTGTCCTTTGGTAAATCAACCAAATCCCATGTGTCATTCTTTTCAATAGCTTCAATTTTTTATCCATGGCTTGCACCCAATTTTCATCTCTGATTGCTTCTTCAAACGAAGAAGGATTGAATGACAACAATGCAAAATTTGAACTAACATCCAAATCATCATAAATATCTTTCAAAATTCTCATATTTCTCTTACCATTGCTTGATTCATCACCTGATTGATCGTTGGGAGAATCTTGATCTGTTGATCTACTTGAAGATCCATGTTGCTCTGAAAATCTTAGAGTCCTTGTTGGTGTGTCTCTGTTTGGTGTATTCACTTGTGATTCTTGCTGCTCCTTTTCTGCTACATCATCTTCTTTCATCAGTGTCACTTGTGCATGAATTGTTTTGTCTACGACTCCATTCCACAACTCTTGTTCTTTGAACTCAACATCTCTGCTAATTATGGTCTTCTTTGTGACAAGGTTATACAATTTATAAGCTTTTGATTGCTCACTATAACTAATAAATATTAATTTTTCACTTTTATCATCCAATTTTCCTCTTCGCTCCTTAGGCACGTGTGCATAAGATACACA
>APFE030562225.1:0-13976 GCA_000404065.3 Pinus taeda
TCCCTCACTCCCATTCCGCCTCTCTCTCTCTCTCCCACACCTTCTCCCTCACCTTCTCGCTCTCTCTCCCTAGCCCACTCTCTCCCCCCTTCCTCCCCCTCTCTATCTCTCGCTCCCTCTCCCCCTCCTCGTTCCTTTCCCCAACCCGCTGTCTCTCCCTCTCTACCTTCCTGCTTCCCCTCCCTCTCTCTCTCCCACACCTTCTCCACCACCTTCTATCTCTCTCCTCCCTCTCGTTCACCCCCCCGCTACCCTCGCGCCCCCCTCTCCTCCCCTGCCCCTCTCTCTCCCTCCCTACCTCTCACCTCCTGTCTCTTCCTCCCTCCTCCCTCTCCGCATCCCCCTCTTCGTCCCCCCTTCCTCTCTCTCTCTTCCTCCCTTCCCCTCCCTCTCCCCCATCCTCTCCCCTACCTTATCCCTCTGTCTCTCCCCCTCTCTCCCACTCCCTCCTTCCCTCACTCTCTACTTTACCATTCCCTCTCACTGTCTCTGTACCCCTATCTATCTTTCCCTCCCTGTGTCTCTCTTCCTATACCTCCACTCTCTCTCTCTACCTTTCTCCCTCTCTCTTTACCTTTCTCCTTTTAAATTTTAATAGCCCGAAAATACTTATATTTTATATTCAAAACAATACAATGAAATATCTTCACAATATTGTTTCTCCTAAAAAAACAAAATATCATTTAAATATGTAATAATAAATATTACTTAAAACTAAATTAAATACATTACATTAAACAAACAAATTAATTAATTATAAGAGAAAAGAAAAAAAAAATGTAATAAAAATAATCAGCAGATGATTTTACTCTATTTATTTCATTTATTTATTGTAATATTTTTTGTCTTACAAAATACAACATAAATTCTTAAAAAAAATGCAACATAAATTCTTTAGCAACTAAAGTAAAGACAAATATAAAGCATATCTAGATATAAAGTATATGAGGAATACCTCCCATAATTATCTTCCAAGGTTGCATGTTAACAACAGAGTCCCACGTCTCCACTCGAGCTCCTTCGCAATCTTTCAAACAACAAAAGAAACGAATGTAACAAATGTAGAAGTCTTTAAATGCTATCAGCACCCCACAGTCGATGCTATCAGCACCCCACATTTAGAAATTCGCTGTTCGGCAAGTTGAACGCTATTCTTCTGCTGCTTTTCCGTGGTCCTCTTTTTTCTTTCCTCCGTCGGAGCTCCAGATTTCGGTCCTCAATCTTTTGGCAACTCCACGATAAAGAAACAGTGCATAACTCTTTTAACACTCACCCAGAAAACCAAAAGAACTCCAAAGAACAACATGTGAGGAGTACATCAAATCCTCTCATCTCCCAGGGAGAAATAAATCTAAACCGTAAAAAGCAAAGACCCTAAACAAAACAGTTAAAAACAAAAAATACCATTATCCAAACAGTCAAAAACAAAAACCCAAAACCCACGTAATGACTACAAGCAGAAATAGAGGAGAAGCAAATCTAAAACGTAAAAAACAAAGACCCAAAACAAAACAGTTCAAAACAAAAAATACCATTATCGAAACAGTCAAAAACAAAAACCAAAAACCCGCGTAATGGCTACAAGCAGAAATAGAGAAATAACGATGGACGTTGCTAAAGTATCCACAAATCAACCAGGTGCAATGCCAAATCAACCCACTACCCAAGATGCTCTGCCCTCTAGCATTCTGCTCTGCTACACTCAGTTTGAATGCAAAAGGTAATTATTATAAATAATTGCAATGAATAGAGGTAATCGTTATATATACCATTAATGAACAGACGGTGTTCGCAGAAATGGAATCTGACGGCCTCCTTTTCTGAAATCCCATCACGTGTCCTCGATCACCACTTGAACCACCACGTCGTCTCGCTGGTTCTTCAAACGATGGTTCCTCTCAATGTGCTTCACTCCAGCACATATGCAGAGTCGGTCAAGCCCCATTAACATTCGGTGGAAGCCACGAGTGTCGAAGGGTTGGAGGGCCAATTCGCTTCGTTGTGCAGAGTATCGATTACTTACTGCAATTTATGATGGGGACCCATAGCTCCAGAACTCCCATCCCATGCTCGATCACCTGGACGAAATGAACCACCGTGCTCCCACTCCCTGTGATCAGAAATTTCCATGGGATTATAAGTTCACCTTTTCGATGCCTTCAACATGCATTTGAGCGTTCAGAGGATGGCACATTCAGTGGCACCCATGGTATGTATAGATCTGCATTCTCCGTCTACATGCTAAGTGGTTAAGCAGCAACTCCCACGCAGATGTGCACCAGCAATCCTTTCTACGAGCTCTCTCGACGGATGGAAAATATGCTATGCCTTTTTCAATTCACAAGTGCACAATGGCTAGCCCTTTTTCAATTCACTATTTTCCATAATACATCATAGCCGTTTTATCCACATGCAATCGATAGCCTCGGATACCCTCCACCATCTTTTATTCCAATAAATTTGTGTTTTAAATACTTTCTCCTGTGGTCCCCACACTGCTGACTTGGCTGATGCCTGTTTTCAACAGTATGCCCGCCTAAATAAATTATGAGTGAAAATGGTGAAAGCCCCGGAACATTTCTATTTCCAACTACAAAAATAAATTGCTAATAGAAATAAACCATCAAATTAAAGAACATATAATTTGAAACTTAAAAGATACAAAAACAGGAACATTATCGAGAAAAAACAACTTCCGAACATTATGAATATTTTTTCTTCGACTTTTCAGCTGATGAGCATGAGCACGCAACTGCTGTTCTTAACCATTGTTATACTCACATTAATTCCTCCTTCTTGAGAAAGGAGATAATACAAACAAAACTCACATAACATAAATAAAACAGCTTTACTTAGTCTTTGCGATGACGGACCGTCCCAACATTGTGAATATTTTTTTTATTTGACTTTTCAGCTGATGAGCACGAGCACGCAACTGCTGTTCTTGAGAAAGTAGATGATACACACGAAACTCAGATAAAATAAAATAACGGACGAATTTCTTGATAAATTGTTACAAACAAAATCGATCAGATTGAAATACTAGTAAACAATTACAGATATTTTACAAATAACATAGAATTACAACAACAATGGAAACAATCCTAGAAATTTAAAAAATAAAACGAAAAGGCGTTGGCCCTTTCACACTCACTTTACCATGTATTTTTTCCTCGAATTTGTTCCATTCTTCTCTCTCAGTGAACACAAAATTAGAGAATATGGACACAATACATACACAAACACCTCAGAGAAACAAAAAATATACATAGAACGTTTCACAGAAATGGAAGGTAATATACAGAAAATATACATACACAGCAAAACTTGTGCAACCTCCTGAGAGAGGGAGCACATAGGGTAAAGAATTGAACAACGAGGGAACACAATGTATGTAGAAATCGCCCCATCCATTGCTTGAAAAGTTGACACGTTCATCAGGATCACGCTATTCGTTGACTCAATTTTATCCATTTGATGGAAGTTGTTAGAATCTTACGGCATAAAAGCATTGGTTAGAAAATTCAAATTTAGTTCCAACGCTTTTTTCTTTCATAATGATTATGACACTACTGACACCACTTGAGTAGAAACACGTTTGCAAGTGGAGTTTTACTGTTTGAAAGAGCATATCCATCGAACGTGAGGGTGTCAGTTACATATGTTATTGAAAGTTTCCAAATTACTTTATATTATATCAATAATTTGGTTGAAGGTTGATTTTTAAAGTTTCTTACCGTATTTTATAATCATTTAAGTATGTTTGACCTACAAATTTAATTTACTAACGTTGTTAAGATAAGTGTTGGGCACCAAATATGTTTATCTTTTTTTTACATTTTTACGTATCTTTTCATGTTTTTTTTGCACTAATTAATATGCATTTATTATGATAACCCTATGAGGTGACCATCATTTCTTATGTCTTTTGGAATATTTAATTGATGAAGTAAAGTCATGATGGTTTTGCCTATGTGAGCTAGTAAAACTTGTTATGTCTAGTGAACAGGTATCTCTTTCACAACATGTAATAGTAATTCTGCAATTCATAGCCGCTGTTCAGCAACGCTGAAACATATCACAACCAACTCGTAGTTGTTTTCAAGCCTATTTTGGAAGATTTATGTTCTCACTCTCTTAGCGACTAGCACTATTCTAAATTGTCCTATATTTTTGGCATTTGGTTGCCAAGTTTTTGGGGAATATTTTATTACCCATGTATTGTATAAAAGGGGTTTTATTCCTGTGTGAAAGGTTAGCCACACAGAGATATGTATTGTAATAGCTTCTTCACAGATTAATCAAATACACGCAATTTTGTTGTTCTATCTCTAGTTGTAATTTAATGCAACCCTGATCGGAGAGCTCAACTTGCTATTCTGAAGAAATTTTTAAGTTCATGCAGAAAGAAAACGAGAACATGGAGGATTGTGTGGAAGTGTTTAAGTACACGCTACAAAGATCAGGTCATTCTACCTTGGATAAGGACATTTTAAAAATTATCCTTCTCCGAGCCTTTCGAGAAAACTCTTTGGAGTTGTTAAACATAGTGGGGAAGGGAGACATATCAAATGATGACTTCAATACCATTTGTGTTCTGTGCATTCAGTGCTCGAGAGGAGTTGGAAGGAAAAAATAGGGAATTCGATTAACAAAAGTATCTTGTGGAGGTGTCATGAAAGTAGAAATTGGAAATATGCTAGATAACTTGAGCAGTAATATCCTAAGTACCCTATATGCACAAATAGACACACTCCAAGTAAAACAAAAATAGATGGAATTGGAAAGAACTCTGGCCATATTTTGCTCAAAGTGTAGAAAGAAGCATCCACAAAGAAAATGCCCATTGAACTTCGTGGAGGAATGTGCAATCTGTGAGCTAAATAATCCAACAAGTTCATTCCCCTCCTTACTAGGATTGAAAGTAATCTGTCAAGGGATAGGCGAAGAGATGGAGCAAATGTACTTTATAGGATCGAAAAAACCATGGAAACCTCAACTACCAACTCGAAATCAAGGTATGTTTCCATATCCATCACATTATTTCAATAATTTTAATATGGGTACTTAGTCCATGCCTTATCCATCTATGTGGCCGCAATATCAACTTCCACCGTGGTAGCAATGGGCTTCTCAAGCTAGTTCAAGTTCTTCATGGGCTTCGAACTGGCATGGACCATCTCCATCTCGGCAATTTACCCAGTCAATTTCACAACAACAACTCAATTTTCTCTCTAGTATGACTCCTAATAATCTACCTGTTCATCCTCAGCTTCCTATCCAACCCAATCTGAATCCTAACAATAAGGGAGCTCAGTAATCTAACACCCTCAACCTACCTTCATAGAACATAGGCATCGTAGAGCTTTATGAGATGAATTTGAGATCTGAGCGAGTATTCGATGCTCAACCTTCACTTGTTGTCATTACAGAAGTTGGCAGTGAGACAAAAGAATCAGAAATAGTTGAGGAGGAACCGAACAAAGTTAGTAAAAATAAAACACCTCCTCGGCCCCTAATTAATCAAGAACACCGAGTTGAACCACCCTATCGAGAAAGACTGACCTTCAGTAAACAGATCCCTCAATCTAAGTTTGAATTGTAACAGGAGTTACAAAATTTTCATGTTAAGATACGCCTATTAGAAACTATGAGGGATGTATCTATATATGCAAACACCCTTAGGGAATATTGTGATAAGAAGCCTAAAAAGAAATCAAGGGACCCACTCGCCATTCATGTGATGGGAAAACTATCAGATTTTATGATGGGAAAGGCCATGCCTATGAAATATGGGGATTTGAGGAACCCAATTCTAGCCATGCAAATTAATGAAGTAGAAATTCCAAATGTACTCGTAGATTTGGGCACTACCATAAATTTCATTACCACTGAAACTATGCATGCACTGGTTCTTCAAAATCTGAAACATGCACCTACTGGGTCAGTATCGGTCTGCTTGGATCCGGTTTTATCTTGACCATCATTTTTTTCTATAATTGTTATCGTAGTAACATGGGGTGAATCACAAGTCAAGTCGATGTTCAATATTTTTTTCCCTATTGGGTTCAGTTGACTATCCTTGATCCTATGCATATTATGAGCTTCTTTATATGTTGAGTTTGTCTAAAGTCAATTGTTTATTGTTCAGTGAATACAGTCTTTTTACACATATTAAATATCATATACAATAATTACTTTGCTAATGTGTAGAATTTATATACTAAAATATTGATCTTTAATTTGTAGTTTAATCTAATAAAATCTTGTTTTTTCTGAAAATGACAACAACATCATGAATGAATTTGAATTTTCACAAGTACCAATTTTCAATGAACATTTCTTTTTATTCAACCATTTTTTATAATTTGATAGAATTTTTATGATCATAGAATTTTAAATGTTTGTGTTTTGATTTTATGGATTGTATGTGTTTGTTGTTTATGCTTTTGTTTGTTTATAACATTTAGAACATGTGAATGGCTTTCATTACAATATTTTGTATGGATGGTCATTGACAAAATTGTCTATTAACTTGATACAAGTAACATTTATCATGATTTTACACACAAAAAATATAATATCCAAGAATTACACTTCCAATTAATTGAATGTATATTAAACTATATATGTTCAAACTAGCATTTAGTTTAACAAAATTTCACTTATTTTTTCAAATGACCATGTTTTTTTAGTTTGTAAGTATCATTATTTAATTCATCTTTGAGAATCAAATTATTTTATAAGTATTTTTAATTAATATATATTTATAATTAGTTATAAATGGTTGTTTCGTGATGATAGGGTTTTAAATGTTTGTGTTTTTATTTTATGTAATGTATTTAATTGTTTGTCTTTGCCCTTGATTGTGTTTCTATGTCTATGAATTCCAGAAAAAACAAAAAACTTTCATTATAATATACCATACGAAATGTCACTAAAGAAATTATCCATAAACTTGATACAAATAACTTTTATGATGATTTTAAGCATGCATAGCATCCAATGCAAGAGATACATTTCAAATGAAATGAATGCTTGCATTAACTTATACATGGTCAATTTAATAAAATTTCACTTATTTTGCTAACTGACCATGACACCATGGATGATAGTTTTTTTTTTTTGTAACAACCACTATACTATTCAATGTCTATTTGAAAATTAGATTCTTTTTATAATTATTTATAATTAATATATTCTTTTTTCATCGGGAAAAATCATAATTTTATTAATGACAACAAAAATTACATGTTGTATATGTTGATAATGCGTTCAATCATGCCAATGAAAAGTGGTGATCACATAGACCAAAAATACAACTCCAAAATGGTGGTAATCATGTTACCCTCTTATCCATTTCATCTTTTTAGACTTTCGCCATTATCCTTGGGAAGGAGTGGTCATTACAAGCACTAGGTCGGTCCCTTCATTCATTCTTGGATTTTCCTTATCTGAATCCAAACATTTAGATAGATGATGACATTTTGAGTCCCTTGTCTCCATTTCTACAGGGATCATCTTATGCCTTGATGTCTCTGTTGGAGTTCCTAAAACTTCATGATTAATGCTCCCCTTTTCTACATTTTCTTGTGTATTTTGGGCTTCTTCATTGGTAGGAGGATCTATTTCTTCATCATCCTCTTCTTTGTGAGGCAACTGCTGTGGGAATTGCCATCCCTTGGGTTGCTTTCTTCTCTTCTTTTTCACTTGATGAAATTTCTTAGAATCATGACATAAATCATGTGGATGTCCCATTTGTTGGCTTATTTCAAATCTAAATGTTGTGTTCTCAAAATCTAGGAACTATGTTGAGCGTTGCTTGTTGCATGTCAAGAGAATATGATCTGAAAATCCTTTGATGAGGTCTACCTCCACACAAATTCTGGTGATTATATAGATTTTTTCCTCAAATATTTGTTTATTTTTCTTTATGTATCACCCTAATGTGTTCCCAATGGCTTCTATCACTTTATGGATTACAAATGTAGGTGTAGATTATGAAATCTAACCCAAACCGACATTCAAGATACTACCATTATATTGGGGTGAAAATATGGGAACCAAGGGGTGACAAAATCTCTCACAGAGCCTAAAAACCATGGACCCTCTTGCAATATATATTCAAAATCCTCTCATGATGAAAATTTTACTAGGAACAAGTCGTTGTAGCAAAATTGAATCTCAAAATTTATTGTTGAATTTGTAAATATCTAATGGAAGAGATCAACTGGTTTCATCCAAAAACTATTGAATCTGCATAGTACTGCCTGAGATTCATATGTTGTTCCCAAACCATTTGTTTATGGTAGATCTACAGTCGTTACTGGGATTTGATTCAGTTGTTACACTATGTAGGGGATGGGTATATTGTTTGTCTCATCTAGTGTTGTTGAGGCAACAAATTTTCCTCTGAGGATATCTATGGACAAAAGGCCTCCATTTACTTGACCTTGATTTGATTATGCTCGCTTGGGAATACTAGACCTAGACAATGCCCCTATGCACTTTGAATTTCTTAGTCCAGGTGATCATCCCGGAATTCTCGAGTTTAATATGATGGTGGATGACGGGA
Source organism: Pinus taeda (assembly GCA_000404065.3). Lineage (NCBI taxonomy): Eukaryota > Viridiplantae > Streptophyta > Pinopsida > Pinales > Pinaceae > Pinus > Pinus taeda. Next base: position 8,576 of record APFE030562225.1, read on the forward strand.
TCCTCCAAAGTCACCTTAATCCTACACAGGTCCATTCCCATCTCATCAATGTGATGCCCTTCATTTCCTTATATGCAATCGTGTGCGTATCGGGTGAGAAGATACTCTACGTTGATGATTTGACGAATGATACTATCGATGGCCTGAGCTGTCAACCTCCATCCCTACATAGGAGAACGAAACTAGTATTAACTCCATTCAGAAACCCCATTATCAGACCCATGAGCAACGTGATCGTGCCCTAACGATGACACAGATGGATTAGATTTCTAAAGAAACCCGACCGCGTAGGGAAACTGAAAATACTAAGAAATCCTATCCATCACACCGATCTTGTGATCTTGGCAGAGTTCCTCTATCAATATTTAATTTGGTTTTTTAATTAATATATTCCTCTCTTATAGTTTAGTCAATTTTTTTATTTAATTCAATGGTTGAATGTTCATAATTACTGTATTAGTTAGTTAATTTTTTATGGTACAAAATGGGTGGAGTGTATAACTTGTTAAATGTATTTAGTATAAAATCAATTTTTTTAAATATTTTTAGTCAATAAATTTTATAGATACAAATTACCATGACAATACCACAAGTAACAATGACTATGGATTTTCCTTGTAAGAATCATCACCAATTTTGTATGTTTGAAAATCACAATTTTTCATTATTACTTTTAATCAAAATATAATTTTCAACAACAAAAGTAATCACAACATCACAGGTAACTATGAGCATGATTATTATTTTAACCATAACCATTCAATGTAAAATTGAAAATATATCAAGCAAAATAAACATAAAATTTAAAAGTAAATTTACAAAATGATGTTTTCCCATGATAGAATTTTAAATGTATGTGGTTTTATTTTATGTTGTGTATTTGTTTGTTGCGCTTTTTTTTGCTTTTGGTTGTTTGTTTGTGTATGATATTTTTACACATATGTAATATCATATACAATAATAACTTATAGAATGAGTAGAATTTGTATATTAACTTATTAATCTTTAAATTGTTATTTAATTTAATAAAATCTTATTTTTTTAACATCATGAAGGAATTTCATTTTTTGTAGGCACCACTATTCAATGCACAATATTCTTTATAAGTGGTTTTAATAAATATGATTTTTATAATTAGTTACAGGTTGATGTTTTATGGTGATAGAATTTTAAATGTTTGTGTTTTTATTTTATGAAATGTATGTGTTTGTTTGTTTATGCTCTCGTTTGCGTATAACATTAGAACACAAGAAAAGCTTTCATTAGAATATCCTGTATGGAAGGTCATTGCACAAATTTGTCTCTTGACTTGATACAAATAACCTCTATGATGATTTTACACACATAAAATATAAAATGCAAGAATTACAGTCCCAAATAATTGAATGTGTATTAAACTATATATGTTATAATTAGCATTTAGTTTAACAAAATTTCATTTATTTTTGCAAATAAAAAAAAGATCATGAATGGCTATGGATTTTTTTGTAAGTATCTTTATTCAATAAATCTTTGAGAAGTATTTTTAATCAATATATATTGATAATTAGTTACAAATCAATGTTTTGTGATGGTAGAATTTTAGATGTTTGTGTGTTTATTTTATGTAATGTATTTGATTGTTTTTTTGTGTGTGTATGTCAATAAATTCTTGAACACAATTTTACTTTTATTAGAATAACTTGATACAAATAAATTATATGATGATTTTAAGCATGCATAGTATACAATGCAAGAATTACACTCCAAATGTATTGAATGCTTACATAGCTCATCTATGCTTAATTTAATAAAAGTTCACTTAATTTGGTAAACCACCATGACGTCATGAATGAAAATGTATTTTTTGTTGTAACCACCACTATTCAATGTGTGTATTTTACAATAACAAATAATTTTAATTATTATATTCTTATAATTAATTACAATTTTATGTTTCATGATAGAATTTCAAATGTTTGTGATTATAGTTAATTTTGAGTATATGTTTGTGTTTGTGCATATATAATGGTTTTGCCCATACATAAAGATCGTATATAACAATTACACTTTAAACGAGTTGAATTTGGGTATTAACATATTTTATGTGCAAATGTATGTGCAAATTGATATTCAATCTAATAACATCCCACTTATTCCTACAAATGATCATAACATCTATTAACTAACATATATTTCACTAATAAAAATAACTATAATATCAGAAATGATTATGATGATAAACATTTTGCAAGCGCAACTACTTAATACATTTAAAAAAGAAATATACCACAAAACATTTATCATAATTTGCAAGAAATTGCGTACTTTAGAAATTAATTAGCTAGTAATTGATGCTTTATAATGATAGAATTTGAAAATGTGTTTTATATTTTTTAGTATGGGTTTATTTTTTGTGTTCTTTTCGTCCTTTTTGCGTGGGGTTTTTACACATACATAATATCATAATATCATATGAAAATGAGGAAAAAGTTCAATATTGTATTTTAATTCATTTAAGTTCAATTTAATTTTCTTACAAATATTTTAATCAACATATATTTCAAAAATACAAGTATGGAGTTGAATTTTTATCCTTTGATTTATATTTGTTTTTAATTTAATATTCAATTTCCCCTAACAAGACAAAGTGTGTCAATTTATGTGACATATGATAGTGTAAATATATATTTTTATTAATATAAAAGAAAATTTGGCTTTTTGTGTTATGATTCTTGAAAAACTATTAAAGGCTTACATGTGATATTATACTTCTAATTCACATGAAATGAATTATGCCCAAGAAGAGGTAAGATAAAAGAAAATAAAAATAAAAAGTTCTCCTTTTTGCTAGAGTTGAATTGTTGGTTTTGCAGACTACAAAGAAAACACATGACTAAAAATAAAAATGTCATGGGTGAAACTCACTTAAAAAGATTCTGGGAGATAAAATGGGTCTGATAAAATATAAAGGTATATTTGAAAAGAATGATTGTACTCATCCTGGGAAGTAGGAGTTAGATATTTGTGTGAACTACCTGGAAACATAGTTCTTGGTTGGAGGAATGCAATAGCCTTTAATTTATTTCCAACAAGAAAATCATAGAAAAGTATATTCTAAAAAAGAGTACACTTGAATGTGTGCAAAGATGAAAAAGGATATTATATAATAAATTAATTAAACTTGTTCGAATAGATAAATATATAAACATGAAAAAAAAATACTTGAATGTGTGAAAATATGCAAAAGGGTATTACATGTAATAAATTAAAGAAGCTAGTTTGGATGGATAAATAGATAAACATGCATAGTAACCCTTATTCACCTATAAAAGTATAGTTTGTTTTAAGCTACTATAGAAATGAACATTGTAGGTAAGAAAAATAAACTTATACATACTTTAACTTATAGAAAAATAAATGTATACCTAGTTTAATTTGTTATAGGTCAAATGACTGGAATCATTTCAATTGGCCATGGAAAAAGCAGCCTTGTGTAAAGTAATACTAAGGCCTAAAGGACTCCACCTCAAAATCCCATGATAATGGTTCAAAATCCCATGATATACAAGTATGTTTATCCATGTAGATTCACCCCACTATTATTATGGAATGCCTTTAGTTGGAAACATTTCTTCTTACATTACCATGGCTTAGAAATAACACATTTCCAATTTGATGTGTTGATATGCCATTTTCTACTTAGAAATACCACATTCCCAATATGATGTGTTGATATTCCATTTTCTTAAGTTAATTAATTTGAGACAATTTAATTAAAAGAGTATACCTAATTTGGACAGAAATCTTATCATTGATATGTCAATGTTACCATGAATATTCCAACATTTTCCATGGGATTTAAATATCTATGATGAACCTAATAATTAAATTCTAACTATCGATATATTCTTACTATTAGCATAATTACAGGCATATATATTTTGGAGTTTACTTCCAATTTAAGTTAAAATAAAATATTAACATTAAATTAAGATAGACTAGGGAAGCCATATAAATCAAATGGATCTAACTACAAATAAAATTCAATCCATGAAAACCATCAAAATGGTAACCCCATTATTCCTATCACATTTCATAGATTAAAAAAACAATAGAAATGAACTAAATTATAACTTTATTACAAAATATATTGTGCTTATTTATAAAAATAAAAATAAAAATTTCATGCATATTTCAACAGTAACAAAAAATATTAGTGGAACATTTTAGCGATGAAATATGTCAATATTACTATAGATGTTCCAACATATTCCACAGGGTTTAAATATCTTCCATCAACCTAATAATTAACTTATAATTATGGTGATTAGCATAACTATAGGCATATATATTGTGTGTTCGACTAACTTACATGCTAATTGTTGGACTCCAAAAGGTGGATCATTAATTCTTATTGGAATGTTTATATTATGTTGGTGTATTTCCTAGTTATAAAATTCCAACCAAATCTCCATTTCATGTTGTTGTCTTTAGAGTGAATATTGCTACTATCCAACTCAATATGTCATGAATCCTAGAATGATCGGAGGTAATTTCGTCAGTATCAGTCCACATGGATCGGGTTTTACCTTGACCAACATTTTCTTCTATAATCGTTATCGTATTAACATGGGATGAATCACCAGTCAAGTCGATGTTCAATTTTTTTTCCTGTTGCGTTTAGTCAACTATCCTTGGTTCTATATGTATGATGAGCTTCTTTCTATGTTGATATTGTCTGGAGTCAATTGTTTATGTTCGTGTTTTTGTTGAACTACCATAATTTTGTATAGTAATATTTCAATGAATACATATTTTCCATGTCCAAGAAACTACAAGACACTAGGCCAAATAGATTATTCTAGAAATTGCTCTAATTTTCTAGGCTTCTTTTCTTTTCTACCCTCTATAATGTATCCTCAAAAAAAATTCATGTAATTGTGTGTATATTTTGTTGTTGTTGTGGATCTTCTAGTTGAATACCTAGAAATATTTCATTCACATTTATTGTATAAGTTTACATCCTGTTGCTTTCCAACTCCGTGAGTCTTATCATGCAATATTCTTATGAGATTATGTCACAGATACTAAGAGGTCAAATTTAAATGGTTGTGTATAATTATGCTTCCCTTTCTTCTTCTTTTTCAGCCTCTGGAATGAGTAAACCTATATCCCCTTGTTCTTCTCGAGCTTGTGGTGGAACTAGGAATATTATGTTAGATTATTAACTGATCATATATATATTTGGTCAATTGTAGGCTGATACATAATCTCTTGCTTGTCTACGTCTAAAGAGTCAACATACGAAACTTCAATTATTTGTAGGGACAATTGAATGTGCGATAAGGAAGGAAACATTGTTTATATGTGTTGAGGTGCTCTCCATCTATTGGAAGATTTTTAAATATTTTTGGAGGAC
>APFE030562229.1:3015-45336 GCA_000404065.3 Pinus taeda
TAATAATAAAATAAAAAAGGATAGAGATACAATGATTAATACCCATTTCTATCTCCATCGTTCCATGGTCATTGTCTTATTTAATTTCATTCATCTCATAATTCCCTATAATAGTCATCCAAAAATATTATGAATATGGAAATTAAATAAATTTAAAAATTATGAAGAGAAAAAACTAAACAAATTATGTACCTATTATGATAACTTCTTCCTCTCCTCCTTCTCCTCTTGTTTCCATCTCCGTACTTTTTTCAACAACATAAGCACTATTTTGAGTAATTTGTTTCTTCCCACTTTCATCATTCTCTGTTTTAGAATCTCCATCATTAGTCATTTTAGTAAACACGTTGACAATTAAGAAATATGAAAAAAATAGTATCCAATGTATTATAAGAAAATAAATAAATGAATTGTAGTACGTGAATTTTCCAAGAAGTTAATGGGTACTGGATTTGATAGTTGAAAAGATTTGTAATTATTTAAAATGATTTTCCTTTGTGACTATGTTTGCAAAACATATGAAATTCTTCTTCCATAAGTACAACAGGTCTTGATAAAAAATTTCCCCGCATAAAGAGAAATAACCACTTTTGCATCACTATATTGTTGGTGCCTTTCCACTAAATCCATCCAAAAATCATAATCTCTCTCATTTTCATTAAATGTGTCTTCAAATGTGTGAGAGTATTTTATAGCCTCAAAAATTTTGAATTCTGAAGTATAAAAACGTATAGTAAGAACTATATCATAACTATAATTGTTTTGGCAATTATATTCATAAATGCCACTAGTCATTTTATAGTTGAACTTGGAGTTATTTATGGAAATTTCCAAAGACTGACGTACATCGTTACAAAACCAAAGTTCTACTAAGAGAACTATAGTAAAGTCATTCAACTCGTTTTTTTCGATAAGAAATCGAAAAAATTCAATGTAATACCCTTTGTTGAATTGTTCCTTTTTCAAAGCTAGTGTATACAAAACAACATGGTTAGTATGTAAAACTGGTTGCAACTGACATGGAAAGGAGTGCAAAAGTTTTAACAAAAGATTAGGGCCTCAAAAATTACAACCAAATTCAAAATTGTTATCAACTTGTTGAACACTTGTTGATCCATTTATCATTCTGTCAAGGACTCCACATGCTTGCTGAGAAAGAGACTTTATCTTTGTATTACGTGTTCCTTTGACATAAGTAGACCCCTCGACTGTGTTGCAAAAATTGGTGAATATGATATCATTAATTTCATAATGCTCAAGAATGTTGAATGTGGTAAGATTCATCTCATTCAAGTTCTGATCATGACTTTGACAATATGTCACCATTGCATGCAATATTGTTATGTTGGTTTTCAATTTAGCGCAATAATCTTTTATTTTTATGGAATTTGTTGGATGATTAATTGGAATAGAAAACCAAATGGTTCCATCCAATAGCTTATCTTCTACTGAAGCAATTTCTTCCATGGTTAATCCATGAAGGGGCTGAAATGTAGCTGTTGTCAAACTGTGTAGACCATTTTTCTTGTAGTTATCAAAATCAGGTTGGCTTGCAGAACACTTTAATGTGCCTAGTTGGTAATAGTTAAAAACAGTGTCCCATTTATCCCAAATAGGTTCATCAAGATATAAGAGAATTTTTTTATCAAAAAAAATTGTAATTAGACAATCGAAGAATGAGCACAACATTTCATCATAAACCTGATAAAATAATAAATATAAACTAATAAGAATCCAATGTAAAAATGAAACTAAATAAGGTGTTATAATCTAATGAGAAATCACCATAAATATCAGAAAATATGACTTATATTATCGGCTTGAGTAATTTATATACAATAAAAGTAGATACAGTAATAAAATGTAAATGTAAAAATAATTAAAATTACATACCTTGCCTTCAACCATCTTAGAGCATCCAATCCTCATTTTCTTTAATTTGTTATTGGCAAATAAGAAATGCCTTGCCGAGCGCACACAATCAATAAATGGAGTTTTATAAAATACATTATTTGCAGAATTTAAGTAACAGCAAACACGGATCACCTCAGTGGGTTCAATTGATGGATGCAAGAATAAAGCATTACGTTTTTTATATTTTTTTCGCTTCTGTTGATACATTATATTTAGGATTTGTTAAAATTTCTTTCTCTGCTTGAATGGTATGTTGACCATCAACTGCCCAAAAATTGATATTCTTAGAATTTAGATCTATCTCATTATAATTTTAATAGAGTTGACCAATGGATCACTCATTGATGTGAAATAGAATTAGAAGAGCATCAGGTAATGAGGTTTGAAATTTTTCTTGGAATGATTTCACTAATACTTGAACATTGAAATCATCTCGTGATCTTAATTTGAACACCTTAGGAGCTTCTTTACATCTTTCAACATACACTTTTCTATTAAAGGAGTTTGAAAATAGATATCAATGCTTGAAAGCTTCATGAATCTCATCACATTGATTTGCAAGGTTAGTTGTATCAAATTCAGCTTTCCTAGTTTTTTGAAATTCTGTAGTGGGCTTGAAATCACTTTCTTTTATGTTCTCCTCCAAATCAGATAAATATACTCTTATCAAAGAAAGTAATTGAGAATCAATTTTATCATCTGGTATTTCATCAAAAAATTTACCCTTTTGTTGGAAATGAAGAAGTACAGATGATGCTTTTTTACTTCTTACATAACAATATCTCATAACAGTGTTGATGCGTTTTAAAAGATCTGCACAACTATTTAGTCCAAATTTAGAGAAGCTCTCGAAGTTATCAAACTTGAACATTGATTTTTTTATTGTATTTGTTGTATCAGTACTTGAAGCTTCAATCAAATCTGCTCTAAAATTTGTATACTCCACTTGACATGAAATTAATTTTACCTCATTTTCTTTAATCATTTCCACTTGAAAGTCAATGTCATTTTCATTGCAAGCATAGAAATTAATTATTATTCCTAATATCTATGGTTCATTTTCGTCTATTAATCCAAATAGGTACATATCAGGAAACATATTCATGGGTGTTTCTATTTGGATGTACCAATCTTGCACGAAGTCATATTTATTATTTGTATTGTATTTTTTAATCAGTTCAAAAGTAGAAGTTGAAGGTGTTATTGATATTGCCTTTTGAGTTGAATAACTTTTCTTTTTCTTAAGTGATGGTTGTAACATTTCATTTGATTTTGGGCCAACCAATTCTCCAAATAATAGCAAAAAAAATATTTGCATTAATCAAAAAGAAAATATAATATCAAATATTGTCACATAATGTTCTTATAAATACTGGAAAACCACATAATCTAACCATTTCCAAGATAGTGTACATAAAATATAAAACCACCATACCATTTGAAGGAGGCAATGTTTGTACATCACTTTTTTTTTGTCTTTTCTTCACTACTTTACTTTGAATTTCAGGCACACCAGATTACGCAGTTTCTGGAAAAAAAATTTATGGAATACATGAAATAGTAAATATTATTAAACAACCTTATAATATATGATTTCCATTTACATGCACAATAATAAATGAGTACATATGCTATGCAAGTTTACTATATGACACCAAAAGTTATCACCTGGGTAAAACTAATAAGAAAAGAAACCATATAATCCAACCATTTCTAAAAGAGTACATAAAATATAAAACCACCATACCAATTGAAGGGGGCATTATTTGTAGATCAATTGTTTTTCTTTTTGTCTTCGCTACTTTACTTCGAATTTCAAGCCGACCAGTTTCCACATTTTCTAGAAAGAAAAAATTAATGAAGACATGAAATAACAAATAGTATTAAACAACCTTATAATACACTATTTTCATTTTCACGCACAATAATAAATGAGTACATGTGTTATGCAAGTTTAGTATATGACACCAAAAGTTATCACATATTTAAAATTTCTTAGAAAAAAAATACCCATGTTAGTATGGGTTGTCCTCATTAAAACCCCAATCCTAACGCTATTTCCATGGGTTTTATTAATCAACAACTAGTGATTAACACAATGTCTAACAATTTTAACAAAGTATAAATTAAAATTGTCATACCATTTAAAAAAATTGTTATCACAATTTCGAATTATTGAATAAAATATGAATTTATAAATACTACAAGTATTCGCATAATTATATGTGTAACAAAATGAACAAGAACAATAACAAGTGTATAACTCAAAATAATAGCTAATCAAGCTTAGAAAAAGGGCACGCCAAAATAATTTTTTATATTCTTTTAATCGTGAATATAGGAAAGCAAATATCTACTAGGTTTCCTTCCAGCACAAGCATTAGAACATTTCCAAAAGACATTACATTGTGAATAAACAAAAAAAATTGTATAGACCAAAATAAAAACATATATGCACAAAATTTATCTCTTATAGTCATGTATATTCTTAGTTTGCTTTAGATAAAATAATAGCAAAACACAACGAAAGAACATTAACTACTAAAATCATTAGATTTCCTTCTAGATCTTTGTCTAGCACAAAGACAAACACATAGGAACTTTGCAAGGTGAAATAAATATAGAATGTGACAGAATTACTTCTAACATGAACAAAAGCATATTGCCACCAAGTATCTTGCAAAGCAAAAGAAATATTTGCATCCTAGATTTATTTCTATTACAAACACATGGATATTGTAAAAAAAAAACATAGTAAGGTGAAAAAAATCTGGCACGTGCTAGAATTATTTTTAGCACGAACACATTCATATTTCCAAGAAAAACATTGAAAAACAAAATAAATATAGCACAAGCTAGATTTCCTTCTACCACAAACACAAACATATTGTCATTAAAATATTGCAAGGCAAAGGAAATGTAACCCATGCTAGACTATATTGTATCGCATACAAGAAGATTGCCAACAACAACATTGTATTGTAAAGGAAAAACAACAACACAATGTCAATAAAGTCATTGGAATAATAATATTTGTTGGGACATTTGACCTTGCCTTTTAGAGACTATGAGCTTTTAGTCCATTCCTAAATAAACTATATTTACAATATAAAAAATTTTAAACCTTGAAACGATTAGAAGGCCCTTCATATGGAATATGTGGTCTAAGAATGGGATAGTGTACAAAGATTTCCTCCTATAAAAAACAGAAGAATGTTGCAAATAACAACATTACAAGCTGAAAGAAATATAATTCATATTGGGGAACAAAACCTTTAAACCCAGGGGCCCATAAATGCGGAAAAACTAGCTTAGAATAAATAAAATATGAAATGAAAATAAAGAGCTCAAGGATAGCTCCTACCTATTCCTGACGGAGCGAAGAATGGTCCACAGGATCTCTCAAAATCAACTTGTGAAATTTGAGGAGGAAAACCGCTCCAGAGCTCCGAAATCCGAAATTTGAAAAGAAATGATGAAAGTGAAAGGTAAAACTACTTTTTATGTTTACTATTCATGTAATTGAAGTAAAATGTTAATTGTAGTTCATATATATGTATTTCTAATCAATTTGATGGAGTTTTCAACAGTTTGAACAAATGATGAAGGAATTTGATATGCTAAACAATGAATTGAACATCTTTGACCACGATTCAAGCATAGTTTTTCATTTCGAGCTTGTGTAAAAATGAAACTGAATTCATGCATGGTTTTTCATTTCAAACCCGTGTAAAAAACGAAACTAAATCCAAGCATAGATTGGTCATTTTAAGCTTTTGTAAAAATGAAACCGAATCCAAGCATAGTTCCCCATGGTTCAAGCTTGTCAAAAAAAGAACCCATTCACATGTAATTAACCTTTGTGATTTCCGTTCTATCAGCCTTTTGAACCTTGGTCATGTACATCCCATCACCACCATCCCTTTGGCCGAACATACGCTTTCACTTGGTTATTTTACCCTTTTTGAGGAACAGTTGCAATGAGTGGTATTATTAGCCAGCCTCTGCACATAAATCAACATGTTTTGAGAAGTTCCAAAATCGATGGAACCAACTGCTACCCTAGACATCACTCGTTCCTCAAAATTGAGTCCTCTTTAAACCCTTTTTGGACACATTAAATATGAAAAGATTTTCAAGCACTTATCCTTTCCAGCTCGTTAAAGTGATTGGAAATGTCAAACCTCCTGTTTTATTTTATCCTTTTCATACCTGAGGGATTATTTTACAAAAAAGAACTGGTGGGGTTTTCTTTTCGTCCCTTTTCAAAATCTCTAAACATGAAAAGGACTAAGTTATATTTGTCATTAAAGTCGTTAAAACAATAGCGACAAAATTGTCCATCTAGATGATATCGAGTTTCACTCTCGCTAGACTCATTAAAAAATTAAATAGCAACAGGTTTGCCTAAAGGGAAAATTATGTAACAAGCATATGTTATCCTCCTCATGCTTGACAAAAATAAAGAGGTATTGGTCAGCAATGACTGGGGAAAAAGAGGATGAAAACTTGAATAATTTATGATAGCAAGTCACTCTTGAACATGACACTTTCACTTCATCACCATTATTGAGTCGGGTTGGGTTATTCCATTCACTGATCATCTCACCATTAGTCTTTCATGCCATCCACCTTTTTGGGTTAACACTACCAATTCATCTCAGTGTCACCGACATGTTTAAGAGAAGTCATCCAGTTGAGAAACCACCATCTAGTTAATGTCTCATTCACTGCAATACCTCCAACCTTCATTGTTCTCATGACCGTCATTCCTAAACCTTGTGTCGTGAGTTCATTTTCACCCCCAATAAATCGTTTACTTTGATTGGTGTCGTATATGTGAGATACATCAGGGCCCTCCTATGATGAGTCACTTCTTGTCGACATTAGCTCATTATCCAAGAAGTTTTCTTAGTGCTTTGAAGCTTGCATATATCAACGCCATGTTTCTAACTTCCGGTGACAGGCTGACATCAGTGGCCTTTGATTAAAATATTTTCCATGGTGTTCGACATTGGATCATAAATTCACACCACGTGAATTGTACTGTAGTACCTTGAGGGTCATTATCATTATCGGTGATTTCTCTCACATCTGTTAACAACTTACATCATTGGCTGGTAATCAGGCGACGTCTTTCCATGTTCGACTTCAGAACATCTCTTAACATGGATTTACTTTCACATTGAGCAAAAATTGAATGAGTTTGAAGACCCTGGATCTAGTTTCATCCATCTGGGCTACGATATATTCAGGGACATAAAAACATCAACTCTACAAAGGCTCTACACAAATGCTCATCCTAACAATGGATGATGACTCTATATCTAAAGAATCACCAATCTGTATCTGCAGACGACTATCTCATCTATGTACATGAAATGAATTTATAAAGCTGAGCATGGGAATGCCTCCCTTAGCTAGATCATGAAAATTATATTATGATGATGTATTGTATTGTAACTTATTTAGGTCACCTTCCAGTTCGAAACTTCAGATCCTTATGATAATGCATTTCACTCGACATCAATATTTACGACTTCAAGCTTTAGGGGGCAATTGTTATAGACATATTTGGGCACATCAACCCAAAACATATATGTCAATAAACTAGGGCTCATAAACCCATAAAAGAGCTTTTTCATGCCCTAAAGGAACATAGTCATCTGAATACATCATTCCCCAAAAGTTCCACCTGAGAAACCATCCAGGAATGGCCTAAATTAAACCATACTGACTGCTCCACTGGAAAAGTGTGATGCATACTGAGTGGTACACTAACAGGGTGTGATGCATACTAATTAAGCCTTCTAGAGGGTGCGATGGGTGAGGATGGACAAATGTCTGAGACAGTTTCTTAGGTGGTTTCTCATCGAATCTTATAGAAACTTCTCTTGTGCCACTTGCCTCTCTGAATTTGCCCTAGGATGAATAAGGGATCTAAGAAATATCCAAGTGGAACCAATTGTAACAAGTGTAATGACACTAATCAAACCCCATGAATGACTAACACCCTTGGACATATCTATATATGGATCTCCAATTGAAGATATCTAGAGGCTGGAAGATTGTGAATTGCAAGGAAGTGCTGATAGTTTGTAATTGAGGAAGGACCATTGCATTGTTGGTGTGATCTTGCTATTTCATGAGGTGAAGAAGGATTGAATCTGGGAGGATGATGCTGGATTAGACAACTAGGTTGTAATTCTCCCTTCTATTAATAAAGTTCTTCAAGTTTTCTTCCATATGATTGTGCAGTTGTAAATGTTATCATTTTTGAATGCTATTATTTGTTCATTATATATCTAATTCTATAATGTTTATGTTTTAATAGATCACGATGCTTTGATGGTTCTTTATTGCTATACTTGTGCATGTACTCTATAAGTGTGTTAAGTACGGGAAGGATTTGCAGGATCTATCAAAGGGGAGAGAGACCAAGCGAGGGATTAAGTGGAAATTCCAAGTTGGTTCCATTATCTTTCTCTTATCTGTTACACATATAAGAAAGCATTGAATTGGCTTAAACCATTGCTTCTAGGCTAACTGCCAAACCTAGAGGGCTAACATTCTTTAGAAATACTAGTTTTCCCTTCATATGGGGTTGATGTGCCCAAATATGTCTATAATAGTTTCCCCCTAAAGCATGAAGTCATAAATATCGATGTCGGGTGAAATGCTTTATCATGAGGATCTGAAGTTTCAAATTGGAAGGTGACCTAAATAAGTTACAATACCATATATCATCATAATATAATTTTCATGATCTAGCTGAACGGGGCATTCCTATGCTCATCTTTATAAATTCATTTCATGTACATAGATGAGATAGTTGTCTACAGATACAAACTGGTGATTCTTCAGATATAGAGTCATCATCCATGGTTAGGATGACCATCTGTGTAGAGCCTTTGTATATTTGATGTTTTTATGTCCCTGAATATATCGCATTCCAGATGGATGAAACTAGATCTGGGGTCTCTGAACTCATTCAATCTTCACTCGATGTACAAGTCAGTCCATGCGAAGCGATGTTCTGAAGTCGAACATGGAAAGACATCCCCTGATTACTAGCGAATGATGTAAGTTGTTAACAAACGTGAGAGGAATCACTAATAATGATAATGACCCTGAAGGTACTACAATAAAATTCACATGATGTCACTATATTATCCGACGTGGAACACAATGCAAAATATTTCAGTCGAAGACCATTGATGTCAACTTGTTATCGGAAGTGAGAAACTTACCATTGATGTATGCAATCTTCAAAGCACCGAAAGGGTTGTTTCTAAGTCAGCTTCTTGGATAATGAGTTGATGTCGAGAAGAACTGACTCATTGTAGGAGGGCCTTGATGTATCTCACATCTACGACATGAAATGAATCAAATGATTTCTAGAGGTGAAAACGAACTCACGACACAAGGTTCAACAATGGTGGTCATAAAAAAAATGAAAGTTGGAGGTATTGGAGTGGATGATACATTAACTAGATGGTGGTTTCTCAACTGAATGACTTCTCTTGAACATGTCAGCGACACTAAGATGAATTGGTAGTGTTAACCCCAAAAGATGGATGGTATGAAAGACCAATGGTGAGATGACCGGTGAACGGAATAACCCAACCCAACTCAATAATTGTGATGAAGTGAAAGTATCATGTTCAAGAGCCACTTACTACCAAAATTTTTTCAAGTTTTCTTCCCCTTTTTCCCCATTCATTGCTAACCCGTACCTCTTTATTGTCAAGCTTGAGGAGGATAACATATCCCTGTTCTATAATTCTCCCTTTGGGCAAACCTATCGCTATTTAATGTTTTAACGAGTATAACAACAGTGAAACTCAGTTTTGTCTAAATGGACAAGTTTGTCGCTACTGTTTTAACGAGTTTAATGACAAGGATAAATTGGTCATTTTCATGTTTACAGATTTTGAAAAGGGACAGAAAGAAAAATCCATAAGTTCTTTTTCGTAAAATAATCCCTCAGGTCCAAAGAAGGAAAAAATAGTACAGGAGGAATGACTTTTCCAATCACTTTAACAAGCTGAAAAAGACAAGCGCTCAAAAATATTTTCATATTTAATGAGTCTAAAAAGGGTTTAAAGAGCACTCTATTTTGAGGAACGAGTGGTGTCTAGCATAGCAAATAGTTCCGGTCATGTTGGAACTTCTCAAAACATGTTGATTTCTGTGAAGAGGCTGGTAATAAAACCACTCATTGTGATTGTTCCTCAAAAAAGGGTAAAACAACCAAGCGGAAGTGTTTGATTGGTCAAAGGGATGGTGGTGATGGGATGTACACAACCAAGGTTCAAAAGGCTGATAGAATGGCAATCATAAAGGTTAATTACCTATAAATCGCCCCATTTTTTGACAAGATTGAACAATGGGGAACTACGCTTGGATTTAGCTTCATTTTTATTCAAGCTTGAAACAAAAAACTCTGCTTGGAGTTACTTTCATTTTTACACAATCTTGAAATGAAAAACTATGCTTGAAGTCAATTTCATTTTTATAGAAGCTTGAAACGACAAAACTATGCTTGGATTCAATTTCATTTTTACACAAGCTTGAAACGAAAAACTATGCTTGAAAACAGGTTCGTTTTTAGGCAAGCATGAACCATGGGAAACTATGCTTGAAAAAAGGTTTGCATGCCCCCAGCATGATGAAAGGGAGAGTCTCCTGTAACCAGATGGAAGTAACTGCAGTGAAGAAGTATGGTTATGCAATACCTCTTTGGCTTCGTCCAGAATAGACAAAGGTGAATGGTGTGAAAGACCAATCATATAACCTACTCAGAAACTTATCTTTACTACTAGGTGCATGCCCCCCAAGCTTCATTACATTCACCAGACTATTCATGGCTATCAAGTGAATGGACTGAAGGTTATTTTACAAGATCAAGTGAGATACTCGACTTTGAACTTGGTCCAGGTGTCCTTGTTTCATTTTTCTTTTAACGAGCTTGAGACAAGACAAGGAACTCTACTCATATCCTTGGTTTCATTTTTTAATGAGCTGACACAAGACAATGAACTATCCTCCAAGACCCTTGGTTTCATTTTTTAACTAGGTTGACACAAGTCAATGAACTATCCTCCAAGACCCTTGGTTTCATTTTTTAACTAGCTTGACACAAGACAATGAACTATCCTCGGCCTCCTTCGATCGCAACTCATAAGTGGTCATGAAGGAAAGATCTAGTTCCAATGCCCCCAATACATAATGTACAACATCACTAAATTGATCGTTATTCGATGTGGGTATGAAACAGGTTGCCACATAATTAACCTGTGGTAGGGATGATACCATTGGTATAAATGGACCATTTAGGGATAATGGTTTACTAGGAGATATATTTGGACTGGGAAATGAAAGCTAGTCAATGGTGACAATCCTACCTTCATGCGGGAAACAAATCACTCAAAAGAGTGTTGAGACAATAGCTCCCATGTGATAAACATAGTCACACCCAAGAAGTAAATTATAAGCTAAAGGTCCTGGGACTACCATCACGTTCAGATAAATGGTTTTTTCTCCCAAAGTGATAGGTAACTGAGGAAGGATCCCTAATGGTTGACTGGTTCCTTTGCTAAAGCCCAAAAGATTCTTTGCAACAAGGAAAACCAGTGGCAAACCGAGCACTTGCCAAGTAGTTGAGGAAAGGATACTCACTGATGCACCTTTGTCTATAATAGTGCCAGGAACAATCATATTACAAACTTGTACAATGATCTGGAAAGGAAAATAAGAAGGAAGGCGGGATCCTGCTCATTGATTCCAATCAAAGGATGTAACTAGACTACTTGGACGGGGTATCGTAGAAATGGAAGGATTAACCCCTTGAGTTATTAGAACTGGAGGGTTTTCCTCCTGTCTAGATGGAACAGGTGGATTTCCCCCAAGATCATTTATATTTGAAGAAGCAAAAAGAACTTAAGTGGTATCATTTTCATTCTCTTCAAGAAAGGTATGATTAGCTGAAGGTGAAATCAGGTTAAGCCTTACATCGACCTGTTGATTTGAATTGTGTATAGACTCATAGGATTCACTTTCAGAGAGAGTGGTTTCAACCGATCGTTGATTTTGGAGAGTTTCGTGTAACAAGTTGGAAGTCGCTACAGTGAAGTAGGACAATTATCCAACACTCTTTAGGCTTCATCCAAAAAGGGACAAAGGTGAAAATAATGATTACCTTCACATAACCTACATGGAATCTTGACCTTTCCCTTTCGTCCATGAACTTTACCGTCACTAGTTGATGGTGTGTTACCAACATGATCTCTAGAGGTTGATGACACTGGATGGTTGGAACGGGAGGACCATTCTTTCAAGATTCGAGGAAAATAAGAACAATTTCGATGAAAATGGTCTCCCGCACAAATTTTGCATGGATATTTTCCTTTGTGAGGTTTAACAGATGGATTTTCATCAGATTTTGCATTCAAAGAAATGGTTTCCTAGTTGCCCCCTTGCTGAATTGGCTTCTTCTTCTTCTTCTTAGCCACCTAGTTCCGAGTACCAATATTTTCACCAAGTGAAAAGGAAGAAGGTGAGGGAGAAACAAACAAAGAAGAAGGCAAAGGGACAACTTTAGGATCAACTAGGGGTTGATTTTTTCCAGTTGGAGGTGTACTCCCATTTTGAAGCAAAGTGGTTGAAAACAACCATACTGGCAGGCCAATGGTAAGTCTAGGAAGGGATAATGTAGCCATATAAGGAGCACCAATATTTCTGAAGGAAGGAAAAAGACTAGGATTCCGTTCAAAAGGGATTCCTTGATTGGTGGACTTCAGATTTGTCTCCATATATCTCAACCTAAGATCAACTAAGGAATATGAATCTTATTCCGAAGTCAATTAATTTTAATGATGCTTTGACACAAATTTGCTTTTTCAGCTTTTAAGATTCGAAAAAAAGATAAGTATGACACTAGTCTCCTTTGACTTTTAATGAGCCTGAAAGGATAAGTGCTCAAATGGATCTTTTCTTTTAAAGAGTCCAAAAGGAATGAAAGTGACTACTCTGGAAAAATCTAGATAGATGGATTACCAAACCAATCGCAAAACTACAATATACACCTTGGTGATAAATTAAAGAGAAATTACCAAGGACTTATGTTATGCAGTCAATCTTCTCGAATGTTGTGTTCAGTGCATTGCAATCAATAAGGTGAAAGACTCAACTTCCTATGGATAAAGGATATAAGCCTGTTGTGGTCTCTCAATATATACGCGACAGTAAGGGGAGCACAAGTCCGTGTTAGCACTTGTCATATCAAGGAGGACGAATCACCCAACCTTCAATGAAAATGATAGCCACTAGTTTTAATGATGTTGGAACACATCTCTAGCCTAGACCTCTAGATATGTTGTGTTAAGTTCCAAAGCGTTGTTAGGTTCATTGAGTGTTATTTTAAAGTTGATCTTGTTTAGAGTTTGTCTTTCAATGGTTCACCGCGTGATGATGATTTTAACTTCCTAAAATGCAATCTAGAATGGTAAACAATCTTTGTTTACTTTGAGCAATGAAAATCCTAGCTACAAGGGTAAGAAAATGATAGTGCAAAGAGAAAAGAGCAAAGAGCACACCCTAGTGCATTTCCCCAAATCATATTTTTGCACACAAACTTACAACTGCTAAATGTAAATGCATGTATTTGTTTTCATTCTCCTTAATTTGAAACTTGCCAAAAAGGGAAACTAATTGCAGCAAAGATTTCAAATATTTCATTCAAAATGACATTTTCGATAATTTATTCTTCAAAAGAGAAAGGAAGACTCAACGAAACTTTTCAATTTTGAATAAAAAATGCTTTGGACACTTTGAATATAAACAAATCAAACCAAAAACATGAAGAAAATTTCAATCAATTTATCAAGGGAAGGAAGAATTCATGAGACTCCTCTTTTCGACACAAAACGACAATTACAACACTTTTGTATCAAAGTGACAAATCGATTTAAGTAATTTTTTTGAAAAGGGATTGTAAATTATGAGCAAACACACAAAAAATCCTCACTAATCCTAATGTAATTGAGGTTGATCTATGTGTTGCAAGTAGGCTTCAGCAAGGAGGCACTATTCATGTGCAACAAAACAATTAAACAAAAGTGAAAACAATGTCAAAAAACCCTCAATTTCTAGAATGGAAAAAGAGTTCAGTCAGTCACCGCACCTGGGCTTCACAGACATAGAGATGCATCACACTTACTACACTTGGTAGGTGCAATGCATACTAAGTTACAGTGGAAGACAGTGCGATGGTCCACGGAGCGCAACTGAGATAGCTTTTGGCTCAGATGTGCAGCTATTTTCAATGGGCTAAGCTGAGCTTTGATGAACAGTAAAGAGAAAATTATGGACGAATGCCTTGAGAGGTTACTAAGATACCAAAAGGGCATCTAGATGTGCTTGTAAGTCAAATGTTTAATTCATAAACTAAACTAGAGATTGATTGAAGCAACATTCATCTACTATGCAATTTCAAAGCAAGAGCAGTTTGAAGGCATCCTGGCTAACTTCAGCCTTTGTCTATAGTTTATAAAAAAAACAGTAACAACAAACAAACATCTTTTCTTCCCCAATGGAGTTGCCAATTTGTTTCTAGGAAAACTAGTATTCCTATAGAATGTTAGCCCTCTAGGTTTGGCAGTTACCCTAGAAACAACAGTTTAAATCAATCCAATGATTTCTTCTATGTGTAATAGATAAGAGAAACATAATGGAACCAACCTGGAACTTCCACTTAATCCCTTGCTTACTCTCTCCCCTTTGATAGATCTTGTAACTCCTCCCTCTACTTAACATGCTTGGAGAGTACCTGCACAAGTACAACAACAAATAACCGTCAAACCATCATTGTCTATTACAACATAAACATTATAGTTCAGATATATAATGAAAAGATGATAGCATTCATAAATGATAACATTCACAATTGCTCAATCATATGGAAGCTTACGCAACTTGATCCCAGTGGAAGCGTACTCTTTTTTTCAAAAGATGTGTATAACCTTTAGGGAGCTCATCATAATGTGGAATGAACCTCCTCGAAAAGTTAACTTTCCCTTGGAGTTTCTAAATCTAAAGCAATTTTGAAGTGGAGGCATGTCAAGGATTGCCTGAACCTTAAATGGGTTGAATCGAATTCCATCCTTAGAAACTACAAAACCAAGCAATCGACTAGAACCAAGACAAAACACACAAAAAGCATTCACTAATCCTAATGTAATTGAGGTTGATCTATGTGATGCATGTAGGCTTCAGTAAGGAGGCAGTGTTCATGTGCAACAAAACAATTAAACAAAACTTAAAACAAGGTCCAAAAATCCTCAATTTCTATAATGGAAAAAGAGTTGAGTCAGTCATCGCACCTGGGCTTCATAGAAATAGAGATGCATCACACTTACTACAGTTGGGAGGTGTCATGCATACTGAGTTATAGTGGAAGACAGTGCGATGGTCAAGGGAGCACAACTGAAATGGATTTTGGCTCAGATATGTAGCTATTTTCAATGGGTTAAGCTGAGCTTTGATGAACAGTAAGGAGCAAAGTATGAAGGAATGTATTGAGAGGTTACTGAGCTACCAAAAGGGAATCTAGATGTGCTTGTAAGTCAAATGTTTAATTCATAAACTAAACCAGAGATTGACTAAAGCAACATTCATCTACTATGCAATTGCAGAACAAAAGTAGTTCGAAGGCTACCTATCTGACTTCAGACTTTGTCTATAGTTTTTTCATTTCAAGCTTGTGTAAAAATGAAATTGAATCCAAGCATAGTTCCACATGGTTCAAGCTTGTCAAAAAATGAATTCATTTACGAGTAATTAACCTTTTTGATTTCCATTCTATCAACCTTTTGAACCTTGGTTGTGTACATCCCTTTGGCTCATCATACACTTCCACTTGGTTGTTTTACCCCTTTTTGAGGAACAATCACAATGAGTGGTCTTATTAGCCAGCATCCTCACAAAAATCAACATGTTTTGAGAAGTTCCAACATCACCGAAACTAGTTTCTACCCTACACACCACTCGTTCCTCAAAATAGTGTCCTCTTTAAACCCTTTTCAGACTCGTTAAATATCAAAATATTGCTGAGCGCTTGTCCTTTTCAGCTTGTTAAAGTTATTGGAAAAGTCATTATTCCTATATTATTTTATCCTTTTTCGGACCTGAGGGATTATCTTACGAAAAAGAACATATGGAGTTTTCTTTTCTTTCCTTTTCAAACTCTCTAAACATGAAAAGGACCGAGTTATCCTTGTCATTGAACTCATTAAAACAATAGAAAAAAACATGTCCATCTAGAGGAGACTGAGTTTCACTATAACTTGACTCGTTAAAACATTAAATAGTAATAGGTTTGCCCAAACGAAAAATTATAGAACAAGCATATGTTATCCTCCTCAAGCTTGAAAAAAGTAAAGAGGTACTAGTTAGCAATGACTATGGAAAAAGGGGAAGAAATCTTGAAGAATTTATGGTAGTAAGTCGCTCTTGAACATGACACTTTCACTTCATCACAATTATTGAGTTGGGTTGGGTTATTCTGTTCACTGGTCATCTCACCATTGGTCTTTCATACCATCTATCATTTGGGGTTAACGCTACCAATTCATCTCAGTGTCACCGACATGTTCAAGAGAAGTCCTTCAGTTGAGAAACCACCATCCAGTTAATGTCTCATCCACTGGAATACCTCCAACATTCATTTTTTTCATGACCACCATTCCCAAACCTTGTGTCGTTAGTTCGTTTTCACCTCCAGAAATCATTTGCTCCATTTTGTGTCGTAGATGTGGGATACATAAAGGCCCTCCTACGATGAGTCACTTCTTGTTGACATCAGTTCATTATCCAAGAAGTTGACTTAGAAAGAACCCTTTCAGTGCTTTGAAGCTTGCATACATCAATGGCAAGTTTCTCACTTTCGGCGATAGGTTGACGTCAATGGCCTTCGATTGAAAGATTTTGCATGATGTTCGACGTAGGATCATATATTCACACCATGTGAATTGTACTATAGTATGTCGAGGGTCATTATCATTATCGGTGATTCCTCTTGCGTCTGTTAACATCTTACATCATTGGCTGGTAATCAGATGATGTCTTTCCATGTTCAACTTCAAAACATCCCTTCACATGTATGGTCATCCTAACCATCCTCCTCAAGCTTGAAAAAAATAAAGAGGTACCAGTGAGCAATGACTAGGGAAAAAGGGGAAGAAAACTTGAAGAATTTATGGGAAGACTAGTATTCTTAAAGAATGCTAGCCCTAGAAACAACAGTTTAAAGCAATTCAATGCTTTCTTCTATATGTAATAGATAAGAGAAAGATAATGCAACCAACTTGGAACTTCCACTTAATCCCTTGCTTGCTCTCTCTCCCCTTTGACAGATCCTATAACTCCTCTTTGTACTTAACATGCTTGGAAAGTACCAGCACAAGTACAACAACAAAGAACCGTCAAAGCATCGTTATCTATTACAACATAAACATTACTGATCAGATATATAATGAACAAATAATAGCATTCAAAAATGATAACATTCACAATTGCACAATCATATGGAAGAAAAATTCAAGAACTTTATTAATAGCAGGGAGAATTACAAACTAGTTGTCCTATCTAGCATCATCCTCCCAACTTGAATCCTTCTTCACCTCATGAAATAGCAAAATCACACCAACAATACAATGCTCCTTCCTCAATTACAAACTAGCACTTCCTTGCAATTCAGAATATTCCAACCTCTTGATCTCTTAGACGAGGGATCCATTTATAGATGTCCACAAGGGTGTGAGTCATCCATGGGGTTTGATTAGTGTCATTCCACTTGTTACAATTGGTTCAACTTGGAGATTTCTTAGATCTCTTAATCATCTCTGGGCGAATTCAGAGAGGCAAGTGGCACATGAAAAGTTTATAGAAGATTCCATGAGTAACCACCTAGTAAACTATCTCAGAAATTTGCCTATCATCACCCATCGCACCCTATATAAGGCTTAATCGGTATGCATCACCCCCTAGTAGTGTACCACTCAGTATGCATCATACTTTGCCAGTGGAACACTCAGTATGGTTCAATTCAGGCCATTTCTGGATGGTTTCTGAGATGGAACTTTTGGGAAATGTTGTATTCAGATGACTATGTTCCTTTAGGGTATGAAACAACTCTTTTAGGGGCTGATGAGCCATAGTTTATCGACATATAAGTTTTGGGTTGATGTCCCCAAATATATCTATAACAGTTGGCCCCTAAAGTATGAAGTAATAAATATTGATGTCCGGTGAAATGCTTTATGATGAGGATACGAAGTTT
This sequence comes from Pinus taeda, assembly GCA_000404065.3. Taxonomy (NCBI): domain Eukaryota; kingdom Viridiplantae; phylum Streptophyta; class Pinopsida; order Pinales; family Pinaceae; genus Pinus; species Pinus taeda. Next base: position 21,269 of record APFE030562229.1, read on the forward strand.
TGAACTGGAAGGTGACCTGCATAAGTTACAACACAATACATAATCATAATATAATTTTCATGATCTAGCTAAACGAGGCATTCCCATGTTTAGCTTTATAAATTCATTTCATGTACATAGATGAGATAGTCATCTACAGATACAAACTGGTGATTCTTCAGATATAGAGTCATCATCCATGGTCAGGATGACCATCTATGCAGAGCATTTGTACATTTGATGTTTTTATATCCCTGAATATATCACAGCCCGGATGGATGAAACTAGATCTATGGTATTCAAACTTGTTCAATCTTCTCTTTATGTACAAGTCAATCCATGTGAAGAGATTTTCTAAAGTCGAACATGGAACACATCACTTGATTACCAGCCAATGATGTAAGCTGTTAACAGACACGAGAAGAATCACCAATAATGATAATGACCTTCAAGGTACTACATTACAATTCATGTGGTGTGAATATATGATCCGACGTCGAACACCACGTAAAATCTTTCAGTCGAAGGCCATTGATGTCAACCTATCGTTGGAATTGAGAAACTTGACATTGATGTATGCAAGGTTCAAAGCACTGAAAGGGTTGTTTCTAAGTCCACTTCTTGGATAATGAGTTGATGTCGACAAGAGGTAACTTGTCATAGGAGGGCCTTGATGTATCCCGCATCTATGACATGAAACGAAACAAATGATTTCTGGAGGTGAAAATGAACTAACAACACAAGGTTTAGGAATGATAGTCATGAAAAGAATGAAAGTTGGAGGTATTGCAGTTGATGAGACATTAATTGGATGGTGGTTTCTCAACTGAATGACTTCTCTTGAACATGTCAGCAACACTGAGATGAGTTGGTAGCGTTAACCCAAAAAGATGGATGGTATGAAAGGCCAATGGTGAGATGACCAGTGAATAGAATAACTCAACCCGACTCAATAATGGTAATGAAGTGAAAGTGTCATGTTCAAGAGCGACTTGCTACCATAAATTCTTCAATTTTTCCTCCCCTTTTTCCCAATCATTGCTGACTAGTACTCCTTTATTTTTGTGAAAGTTGAGGAGGATAACATATGCTTGTTCTATAATTCGCCCTTTGGGCAACCTGTTGTTATTTAATGTTTTAACGAGTCTAGCGACAGTGAAATTCGGTCTCGTCCAGATGGACAAGTTTGTCGCTATTTTTTTAACAAGTTTAATGACAAGGATAACTTAGTCCTTTTTATATTTAGAAAGTTTGAAAAGGGATGAAGAGAAAACTCCACCAGTTCCTTTTTGTAAAAGAATCCCTCAGGCCCGAAAAGGGATAAAATAATATAGGAGGGATGACATTTCCAATCACTTTAACGACCTGGAAAGGACAAGTGCTCGACAATATTTTCATATTTAATCTGTCTGAAAAGGGTTTAAAGATGACTGAATATTGAGGAACGAGTGGTGTCTAGGGTTGCAACCGGTTCTGGTGATTTTGGAACTTCTCAAAACATGTTGATTTATGTGGATAGGTTGGCTAATAAGACCACTCATTGCAACTATTCCTAAAAAAGGGTAAAACAACCAAGTGAAAGTGTATGTTTAGCCAAAGGGATGGTGGTCATGGGATGTACACAACGAAGGTTCAAAAGGTTGATAGAATGGCAATCACAAATGTTAATTACTTCTAAATGGGTCATTTCTTGACAAGCTTGAACCATGGGGAACTATGCTTGGATTCGGTTTTATTTTTACACAAGCTTGAAATGAACAAACTATGCTTGGATTCCATTTTGTTTTTTACACAAGCTTGAAATGAAAAACCATGCTTGAATTCAGTTTCATTTTTACAGAAGCTAGAAACGAAAAACTATGCTTGAATGGAGGTCAAAGATGTTCAATTCACTGTTTAACATATCAAATTATTTCATGATTTGTTCAACCTATTCAAAACTTCATCAAATTGATTCGAAATACTTATATATGAATTAAAACTAACATTTTACTTGAAGTACATGAATAGTAAACATAAAAAGTAGTTTTACCTTTCACTTCCATCATTTCTTTTCAAATTTGGGATTTTGAAGCTCTAGAGCAGTTTTCCCCCTCAAATTTCACCAATTGATTTCAGGATATCCAGTGGACCATCCTTTGTGCCGTCAGGACCAGGTAGGAGCTATCCTTGAGCTCTTCATTTTCATTCCATCTTTTCTTGATTCTGAGCTAGTTTTTCCACATTTATGGACCCCTAGGGTTTAAAGATTTTGTTCCCCAATCATCGCACCTAGCTAGTATCGAAAGGTGCAATGCATATTTATCTCTCAACAAGCTAGTCAGCTTGCATCTCCCCTTGCTCAAAGGTAGGGTGCGATGGGCACAAAAAGACAACTTTACATTATGTTTCTTCATAAAAATTTTACCTCTTTTTTCTCAAAATTGGATCCTAACTCATCTATTGTTTGCATTTCAGATATTTTTTGGATCAAGATGGTTGTCACATGGTGTGAATGAGAACATGAAGAGAAGGATATGATTGCTTTACATAACTAGGGCACAGTGGATGAATTAAGAAACTGTGGGTTATTGAAGTTTTTCCACATATCCAGCATGATGCAATAGATTAGTTTGTTGCAATATCTTCTCAATGCTTGGGATCACATTGACCAGGTGTTCTAGATCAGAGGCAAATCTATTCCTTTCACAACCGAGGATATTTATTTCTTAATGGGTAAAACTAGTATTCCTAAAGAATGCTAACCCTCTAGTAATTTATGGTTAGGATGACCATCTTGTATAGGAATCACCAATTTTCCCTTTTCGGTTGCACAACTTGGTTCGATCCCCAGCGGAGTCGCTAATTTTCTTTTAGGAAAACTAGTATTCCTATAGAATGCTAGCCCTCTATGTTTGGCAGCTACCCTAGAAACAACAGTTTAAAGCAATTCAATGATTTCTTCTATGTGTAACAGATAAGAGAAATATAATGGAACCAACTTGGAACTTCTGCTTAGTCCCTTGCTTGCTCTCTCTCCCCTTTGATAGATCCTGCAACTCTTCCTCATACTTAACACACTTGGAGAGTACCTGCACAATTACAGTACAAAGAACCGTCAAAGCATCATGATCTATTACAACATAAACATTACAAAAGATAGGTTTTACGTACTATGACTAGCTTCGTTGGCATACCTAACAAACGACTCCAAAAAATTTGAAATTTCTAACAAATGTCAAGTGGATTACCTAACCAAAATGATAACTCTAAAAGAAAACATGCAATAAAAGCAGTTGTATAATGAGCTGACTACACTTAATCAAGCATAGTAAAGTTTGAGATACAACCTGTTTTGGGGCTACGATGGTGGAGTCCAATTATAATCGACTAGCTCATAGGTTCCTTTTGTCAATACTCATTTAACAATGTAAGGACCCATTCATAATGGTTAAAATTTACCTGCTCCTAATTTGTCAGAGTCCTAATCGTAAAGCAAGACTAGGTCAACTTCTGAGAATTGACGAGGCTTGACATTTTTTTCATATTGCACCTTAATGCATTTCTTATGTGCTTCATTAGCTAACATGACATCACGATAGGTTTCATCCAAATGGATTAATTCCAATAAATGAGCCTCTTCTTCAGATGTTTCGGGAAGCAGATCGATTGCAAGCTTGACGGATGAGATTCCACACTGAATTGGTAAGACTGCTTCCAGACCATACACCAACTAAAAGGGTGTAAATCCAGTCGCATTTCTCACCGAAGTCTTCTATTCCAACAAAGCTGAGTATAGGATTAAATGCCAATTCCATTTATGGATGCTGATCATTCTTTGCAGCATGCATTTAAGGACTTTGTTGATTTCCTCAACTTGCTCGTTAGCCTTCTGATAATATGGAGTCGAACTATCATGGGATAGTCCTAATTTGATAGTTAATTCAGTCATCATGTGATCGTGAAAATGTGACCCATGATCTGTGACTATAGCCTGTGGTACACCAAATCCAGAAACTACATGATTAAAAAATAAAAGAGTAGTTGTTTCACCACTATTGTTCAATGTAGGCGTCGCCTCGGCCCATTTTGTAAAATAGTAGACAGCGACTATAATATACCCATGCCCATTGGCAGAGGTGGGGTTACATGTCATGAAATCAATGCCCCATTTAGTGAATGGGCCAACAACGACAACTTGATGTAATGGTGCAGGTGGTAATCTGGTTTTGCGTTCAAAAATATGACAATTATGGCAACTTCTAACTAAAATTATGCAATCTTTCAATATGTTGGGCCAGAAGTAACCAGCTCGTAAGATTTTTTGTGCAGTAGCGTCACCAAATAGATGCCCCCACAAGCACCTGAATGACTAGCTTTTATTTCCTGGTCCAAATATAGCTCCTAGTCAACGATCATCCCTAAATGGTCCATTTATACCAATGGTATCATCCCCACCAAGGGTTAATTATGTGGCAACCTGTTCCATACCTACATCAGCTCACGATCAATTTAGTGATGTTGTGCATTATGTACTAGGGGCATTGGAACCAGATCTTTCCTTCATGACCACTTATGAGTTGTGATCGAAGGAGGCAGAGGATAGTTTGTTGTCTTGTGTCAACCTCATTAAAAAATGAAACCAAGGATATGAGCAAAGTTCCTTGTCTTGTCTCAAGCTCGTTAAAAGAAAAATGAAACAAGGACCCATGGAGCAAGTTCCAAGTCAAGTCTCTCACTTGATTTCATAAAATAACCTTCATTCCATCCGCCTGATAAACATGAGTAGTCTGGTGAATTTAATGAAGCTTGGGGGGCATGCACCTTGTAGTAAAGATAAATTTCCCTGTAGGTTATATGATTGGTCTTTCACACCATTCACCTTTGTCTATTCTGGACGAAGCCAAAGAGGTATTGGATAACCATCTTGCTTCACTACAGTTTCATCCATCTGGTTACAAGAGACTCTCCCTTTCATCATGATGGGGGCATGCAAACCTTTTTTCAAGCATATTTCCCCATGGTTCAAGCTTGTCTAAAAATGAACCCATTTTTAAGCATAGTTTTTCGTTTCAAGCTTGTGTAAAAATGAAATTGGATCCATGCATAGTTTTGTCATTTCAAGCTTGTGTAAAAATGAAACTGACTTCAAGCATATTTTTTCGTTTTAAACTTGTGTAAAAATGAAACTGATTCCAAGCATTGTTTTTGTTTCAAGGTTGTGTAAAAATGAAAATGAATCCAAGCATAGTTCCCCATGGTTCAAGCTTGTCTAAAAATGAACCCATTTTCAATATTTAAACCCTTGTGGTTGCCATTCTATCAGCCTTTTGAGCCTTGGTTTGGTACATCCCATCACCACCATCTCTTTGGCTGATCATATGCTTCATCTTAGTTGTTTTACCCCTTTTGAGGAACAATTGCAATGAGTCATCTTATTAGCCAGCCTCTTCACAGAAATCAACATGTTTTGAGAAGTTCCAAAATCACTAGAACCAGTTGCTACCCTAGACACCACTCATTCCTCAAAATAGAGTCCTCTTGAAACCCTTTTCAAACTCGTTAAATATGAAAATATTGTCAAGTGCTTGTCTTTTTCAGCTCATTAAATTGATTGGAAAAGTCATCCATTTTGTATCATTTTATCCTTTTTCGGACCTGAGGGATTATTTTACGAAAAATAACTTATGGATTTTTCTTTTCGTCACTTTTAAAACTCTCTAAACATGAAAAGAACCAAGTTATCCTTGTCATTAAACTCGTTAAAAAAATAGTGAAAAACTTGTCCATCTAGATGAGTCCGAGTTTCATGTCGCTAGACTTGTTAAAACATTAAATAGTGATAGGTTTGCCCAAAGGGAGAATTATAGTACAAACATATGTTATCCTCTTCAAGCTTGACAAAAATAAAGAGGTACTGGTCAGAAATGACTGGGGAAAAAGGGAAAAAACTTTAAGAATTTATGGTAGCAAGTCGCTCTTGAACATGACACTTTCACTTTATCACCATTATTAAGTCGTGTTGGGTTATTCCATTCACCGATCATTTCACCATTTTTCTCTCATACCATCCATCTTTTGGGGTTAACGTTAAAAATTCATCTCAATGTCGCCAACATGTTCAAACGAAGTAATTCAGTTGAGAAACCACCATCCATTTAATGTCTCATCCATTGCAGTACCTCCAACCTTCATTTTTTCATGACCGTCATTCCAAAACCTTGTGTTGTTAGTTCGTTTTCACCTCCAGAAATCATTTCGTTCATTTCGTGTCGTAGATGTGGGATACATCAAGGCCCTCCTATGACGAGTCACTTCTTGTCAACATCAGCTCATTATCCAAGAACTTTACTTAGCAACAACCCTTTCAGTGTTTTGAAGCTTGCATACATCAATGGCAAGTTTCAAACTTCTCGCAACAGGTTGACATCAATGGCTTTCGACCAAAAGATTTTGCGTGGTGTTCGACGTCAGATCATATATTCACATCATGTGAATTGTACTGTTGTAGCTTGATGGTTATTGTCATTATTGGTGATTCCTCTCACGTCTGTTAGTAGTTTACATCATTGGCTGGTAATCAGGCGATGTCTTTCCATGGTCGACTTCAGAACATCCTTTCACATGGATTTTCTTGTACATCGAGTGAAGATTGAACAAGTTAAAAGACCCTGGATCTAGTTTCATCCATCCGGGCTGCGATATATTAAGGGACATAAAAACATCAAATGTACAAAAGCTCTACACAAATGGTCATCCTAACCATGGATGATGACTCTATATCTGAAGAATCATGAGTTTGTAGCTGCAGATGACTATCTCATCTATGTACATGAATTGAATTTATAAATTTAAGCATGGGAATGATTCCCTTATATAGATCATGAAAATTATATTATGATGATGTATTTTATCGTAACTTATGTAGGTCACCTTCCAGTTCGAAACTTTGGATCCTCATGATAAAGCATTTCACTCGACATCAATATTTACAACTTCATACTTGAGGGGGAAACTATTATAGATATATTTCGACACGTAAACCGCAAACTTATATGTCAATAAACTAGGTCTTATCAACCCCTAAAAGAGTTGTTTCATGCCCTAAATCAACATAGTCATCTGAATACATCATTCTCCAAAAGTTCCACCTCAGAAACCATCTAGAAATGGCATAAATTAAACCATACTCACTGCTACATTCGCATAGTGCGATGCATACTGAGTGGTACAATGCTAGAGTGCAATGCATACTGATTAGGCCTTCTATAGGGTGTGACAGGTGAGGATGGACAAATGTCCGAGAGAGTTTTCCAGGTGGTTGGTCATGGAATCTTCTAGAAACTTCTCATATGCCACTTGCCTCTCTGAATTCGCCCTAGGATAAATAAGGGATCTAAGAAATCTCCAAATGGAACCAATTGTAACAAGTGGAATGATGCTAATAAAACCCCATTAATGACTCAAACCCTTATACAAATCTATAAATGCATCTCCAATTCAAATGATCTAGAGGCAGGAATATTGTGAATCGCAAGGAAGTGCTGATAGTATGTAATTGAGGAAGGAGTATTGTATTGTTGGTGTGATCTTGCTATTTCATGAGGTGAAGAAGGATTGAGCTGGGAGGATGATGCTAGATCAGAGAACTGGGTTGTAATTCTCCCTTCTATTAATAAATTTCTTCAAGTTTTCTTCCATATGATTGTGTGATTGTGAATGTCATCATTTGCGCATGCTATTATTTGTTTATTATATATCTGATTCTGTAATGTTTATGATGCAATAGATCACGATGCTTTGATAGTTCTTTACTACTGTATTTGTGCAGGTATTCTCTAAGCGTGTTAAGCATGGGGAGTAGTTGCAGGATCTGTCAAAGGGGAGAGAAAGCAAGCAAGGGATTAAGCGGAAGCTCTAGGTTGGTCCCATTGTCTTTCTCTTATCTGTTACATAGAGGAAAGAATTGAATTGCTTTAAACTGTTGTTTCTAGGGTAACTGCCAAACCTAGAGGGTTAGCATTCTTTAGGAATATTAGTTTTAAACAACTTCATTGTTCTTATTCGTATCACTATAGACATATTTCGGCACATGAACCCCAAACATATATGTTGATAAACTAGAGCTCATCAACCACTAAAAGAGTTGCTTCATGTCCTAAAGAAACATAGTCATTTGAATGCGTCATTCCCCAAAAGTTCCACCTGAGAAACCATCCAGAAAGGGCGTAAATTAAACCATACGGACTGCTCCACTAGCAAAGTGCGATGGATATTGAGTGGTACACTGCCATGGTGCGATGCATACTAATTAGGCCATCTATAGGGTGTGATGGGGGAGGATGGACAAATGTTCAAGATAGTTTCCTAGGTGGTTTCTCATGGAATCTTCTAGAAACTTCTCTTGTGCCACTTGCTTCTCTGAATTCACTCAGGGATGAGTAAGAGATCTAAGAAATCTCCAAGAGGAACCAATTGTAATAAGTGGAATGGCACTAATCAAATGGCATGGATAAATCACACCCTTGCACACATTTATAAATGGATCCCTCGTCTAAGAGATCTAGAGGCTGGAATATTGTGAATTGCAAGGAAGTGTTGATAGTTTGTAATTGAGGAAGGAGCATTGTATTGTTGGTGTGATCTTCCTATTTCATGAGGTGAAGAAGGATTGAAGCTGGGAGGATGATGCTGGATCAGACAACTAGGTTGTAATTCTCCCTTATATTAGTAAATTTCTTCAAGTTTTCTTCCATATGATTGAGCAATTGTGAATGTTATCATTTATTAATGCTATCATCTTTTCATTATATATCTGATTCTATAATGTTTATGTTGTAATAGATCATGATGGTTTGACGGTTATTTATTGTTGTACTTGTGCAGGTACTCTCCGAGCATGTTAAGTAGAGGGAAGAGTTACAAGATCTGTCAAAGGCGAGAGAGTAAGCAAGGGATTAAGTGGAAGTTCCAGGTTGGCTCCATTATCTTTCTCTTATCTATTACACATAGAAGAAATCATTGGATTGCTTTAAACTGTTGTTTCTAGGGTAACTGCCAAACCTAGAGGGCTAACATTCTATAGGAATACTAGTTTTCCTAGAAGCAAATTGGCGACTCCATTGGGGAAGAACAGATGTTTATTTTTTGTTATTGTTTTTTTTATAAACTATAGACAAAGGCTGAAGTCAGCCAGGTAGCCTTCAAAATGCTCTTGCTTTGAAATTGCATAGTAGATGAATGTTGCTTCAGTCAATCTATGGTTTAGTTTATGAATTAAACATTTGACTTACAAGAACATCTAGATGCCCTTTTGGTAGCTTAGTAACCTCTCAAGTCATTCTTTCATACTTTTCTCTTTACTGTTCATCAAAGCTCATCTTAGCCCATTGAAAATAGCTGCACATCTGAGCCAAAAGATATCTCAGTTGCGCTCCCTGGACCATCGCACTATCTTCCAATGTAACTTAGTATGCATTACAGCTACCAAGTGTAGTGAGTGTAATGCATCTCTATGTCTGTGAATCCTAGGTGCGGTGACTGGCTGAAATCTTTTTCCATTCTAGAAATTGAGGGTTTTTTGACATTGTTTTCACTTTTGTTTAATTGTTTTGTTGCACATGAATAGTGCCTCCTTGCTGAAGCCTACTTGCAACACATAGATCAACCTCAATTACATTAGGATTAGTGAGAATTTTTTGCGTGTTTTTTCATCATTTAAAATCCCTTGTCAAAACAATTTCTTAAATCGATTTGTCGCTTTGATACAAAAGTGTTGTAATTGTCGTTTTGTGTCGAAAAGAGAAGTCTCATGAATTCTTCCTTCACTTGATAAATTGATTGAACTTTTCTTCATGCTTTTGGTTTGATTTGTTTATATTCAAAGTGTCCAAAGAATTTTTTATTCAAAATTGAAAAGTGTCATTGAGTCTTCCTTTCTATTTTCAAGAAGAAATTATCGAAAATGTCATTTTGAATGAAATATTTGAAATCTTTGCTGCAACTAGTTTCCCTTTTTGGCAATTTTCACATTAAGGAGAATGAAAACAAATACATGCATTTACATTTAGCATTTGTAACTTTGTGTGCAAAAATATGATTTAGGGAAATGCACTAGGGTGTGCTCTTTGCTCTTCTCTCTTTGCACTATCATTTTCTTACCCTTGTAGCTAGGATTTTCATTGCTCAAAGCAAACAAAGATTGTTTACCATTGTAGATTGCATTTTAGGAAGTTCAAATCATCATCACGCGGTGAACCATTGAAAAAAAAAATCTAAACAAGATCAACTTTAAAATAACACTCAATGAACCTAACAATGCTTTGGAACTTAACACAACATATCTAGAGGTCTAGGCTAGAGATGTGTTCCAACATCATTAAAACTAGTGGCTATCATTTCCATTGAAGGTTGGGTGATTCGTCCTCCTTGATATGACAAGTGCTAGCATGGACTTGTGCTCCCCGTACTATCACGTATTTATTGGGAGACCACAACAGGCTTATATCCTTTATCCATAGGAAGTTGAGTCTGTCACCTTATCGATCGCAATGCACTCAACACAACATTCGAGAAGATTGACTACCGTACATAAGTCCTTGGTAATTTCTCTTTAATTTATCACCAAGGTGTATATTGTAGTTTTGCGATTGGTTTGGTAATCCCTCTATCTAGATTTTTCCAGAGTAGTCACTTTCATTCCTTTTCGACTCTTTAAAAGAAAAGATCCATTTGAGCACTTGTCCTTCAGGCTCATTAAAAGTCGAAAGAGGCTAGTGTCATCTTTAGTTTTTTTTTTACTCTTAAAAGATGAAAAAGCAAATTTGTGTCAAAGCATCATTAAAATTAATTGAATTTGGAATAACTTTCATGTTCCTTAGTTGATCTTAGGTTGAGATATATGGAGAAAAATTCAAAGTCCACCAATTAAGGGATCCCTTTTGAAGGGAATCCTAGTCTTTTTCCTTCCTTTAGAAATATTGGTGCTCCTTATATGGCTACATTATCCCTTTAAAATGGGAGTATACCTCCCACTGGACAAAATCATCCCCTAGTTGATCCTAAGGTTGACCCTTTGCCTTCTTCTTTGTTTGTTTCTTCCTCCCCTTCTTCCTTTTCACTTGGTGAAAGTATTGGTACTGGAAACTAGGTGGCTAAGAAGAAGAAGAAGAAGAAGCCAATTCAATAAGGGGGAAACTAGGAAACCATTGCTTTGAATGCAACATCTAATGAAAATCCATTCGTTAAACCTCACAAAGGCAAATATCCATGCAAAATTTGTGCGAGAGACCATTTTCATCGAAATTGTTCTTATTTTGCTTGGATATTGAAAGAATGGTCCTCTCGTTCCAACCATCCCGTGTCATCAACCTCTAGAGATCATGTTGGTAACACACCATCAACTAGTGATAGTAAAGTTCATGGACGAAAGGGAAAGCTAAAGATTCCATGTAGGTTATGTGAAGGTAATCATTCTTTTCACCTTTGTCCCTTTTTGGATGAAGCCAAAAGAGTGTTGGATAATCGTCCTGCTTCACTGTAGCGACTTCCATCTTGTTACAAGGAACTCTCCAAAATCAACCGTCGGTTGAAACTACTCTCTCTGAAAGTGAATCCTATGAGTCTATACACAATGCAAATCAACAGGTCGATGTAAGGCTTAACTTGATTTCACCTTCAACTAATCATACCTTTCTTGAACAGAGTGAAAATGATACCACATAAGTTCTTTTTGCTTCTTCAAATCTAAATGAGCTTGGGGGAAATCCACTTGTTCCATCAAGAAATGAGGAAAACCCTCCAGTTCTAATAACTCAAGGGGTTAATCCTTCCATTTCTACGGTACCCCTTCCAAGTAGTCTAGTTACTTCCTTTGATTGGGATCAACTAGCAAGACCCCGCCTTCCTTCTTATTTGCCTTTCCAGATCGTTGTACAAGTTTGTAATATGATTTTACCTGGCACTATTATAGAAAAAGGTGCATCAGTGAGTATCCTTTCCTCAACTACTTGGCAAGTGCTCGGTTTGCCACTGGTTTTCCTTGTTACAAAGAATCTTTTGGGCTCCTTCCTCAGTTACCTATCACTTTGGGAGAAAAAACCATTTATCTGAACGTGATGGTAGTCCCAGGACCTTTAGCTTATAATTTACTTCTTGGGTGTGACTATGTTTATCACATGGGAGATATTGTTTCAACACTCTTTCGAGTGATTTGTTTCCCACATGAAGGTAGGATTGTCACCATTGACTAGCTTTCATTTCCCAGCCCAAATATATCTCCTAGTCAAAATTATCCCTAAATGGTCCATTTATACCAATGGTATCATCCATGCCATGGGTTAATTATGTGGCAACCTGTTTCATACCTACATCGACTAACGATCAATTTAGTGATGTTGTACATTATGTACTGAGGGCATTGGAACCAGTTCTTTCCTTCATGACCACTTATGAGTTGCGATTGAAGGAGGCTGAGGATAATTCATTGTCTTGTGTCAACCTAGTTAAAAAATGAAACCAAGGGTCTTGGAGGATAGTTCATTGTCTTGTGTCAACCTCATTAAAGAATGAAACCAAGGATATGAGTAGAGCTCCTTGTCTCGTCTCAAGCTCGTTAAAAGAAAAATGAAACAAGGACACCTAGAGAAATTTCCATGTCGAGTCTCTCACTTGATCTTGTAAAATAACCTTCATTCCATCCGCTTGATAGCCATGAATATTCTGGTTAATGTAATGAAGCTTGGGGGGCATGCACCTAGTAGTAAATATAAGTTTCTCAGTAGGTTATATGATTGGTCTTTCACACCATTCACCTTTGTCTATTCTGGACAAAGCCAAAGAGGTATTGGATAACCATACTTCTTCACTGCAGCTACTTCCATCTGGTTACAGGAGACTCTCCCTTTCATCATGCCGGGGGCATGCATACCTTTTTTCAAGCATACTTTCCCATGGTTCATGCTTGCCTAAAAATGAACCTATTTTCAAGCATAGTTTTTCATTTCAAGCTTGCGTAAAAATGAAATTGAATCCAAGCATAGTTTTGTCGATTCAAGCTTCTGTAAAAATGAAATTGACTTCAAGCATAGTTTTTCATTTCAAGCTTGTGTAAAAATGAAACTAACTGCAAGCAGAGTTTTTTTTTTCAAGCTTGCATAAAAATGAAACTAAATCCAAGCATAGTTCCCCATTGTTCAAGCTTGTCAAAAAATGAACCCATTTACAGGTAATTAACCTTCGTGATTGCCATTCTATCAACCTTTTGAACCTTGGTTGTGTACATCCCATCACGACCATCCCTTTGACCAATCAAACGCTTCCACTTGGTTGTTTTACCCTTTTTTGAGGAACAATCGCAATGAGTGGTCTTATTACCAGCCTCTTCATAGAAATCAACATGTTTTGAGAAGTTCCAACATCACTGGAACTAGTTGCTATGCTAGACACCACTCGTTCCTCAAAATAGAGTGCTCTTTAAACCCTTTTTAAAGTCATTAAATATGACAATATTTTCGAGCGCTTGTCTTTTTCAGCTTGTTAAAGTGATTGGAAAAGTCATTCCTCTTGTACTATTTTATCCTTTTTTGGACTTGAGGGATTATTTTACATAAAAGAACTTATGGATTTTTCTTTTTGTCCCTTTTCAAAATCTGTAAACATGAAAAGGACCAACTTATCCTTGTCATTAAACTCATTAAAACAGTAGCAACAAACTTGTCCATTTAGACAAAACCGCGTTTCATTGTTGCTATACTCATTAAAACATTAAATAGCGACAAGTTTGCCGAAATGGCGAATTCTAGAACAAGGATATGTTATCCTCCTCAAGCTTGACAATAAAGAGGTACTAGTTAGCAATGACTGGGGAAAAAGGGAAAGAAAACTTGAAAAATTTATGGTAGCAAGTGGCTCTTGAACATGATACTTTCACTTCATCACAATTATTGAGTCGGGTTGGGTTATTCCATTCACCGCTCATCTCACCATTGGTCTTTCATACCATCCATCTTTTGGGGTTAACAGTACCAATTCATCTCAGTGTCGCTGACATGTTCAAGAGAAGTCATTCAGTTGAGAAACCACCATCTAGTTAATGTCTCGTCCACTGCAATACCTCCAACTTTCATTTTTTTCATGACCACCATTGTTGAACCTTGTGTCGTCAGTTTGTTTTCACCTCCAGAAATCATTTGATTAATTTCATCTCATAGATGTGGGATACATCAAGGCCCTCCTATGATGAGTCAGTTCTTGTTGACATCAACTCATTATCTAAGAAGTTGACTTAGAAATAACCCTTTCAGTGCTTTGAAGCTTGCATACATCAATGGTAACTTTCTCACTTCCAATGACAAGTTGACATCAATGGTCTTCGACTGAAATATTTTGCATTTTGTTCCACGTCGGATCATATATTGACATCACGCAAATTGTACTCTAGTGCCTTTAGGGTCATTCTCATTATTAGTGATTCCTCTCACGTTTGTTAACAACTTACATCATTGGCTAGTAATCAGGCGATGTCTTTCCATGTTTGACTTCAGAACATCGCTTCACATGGACTGACTTGTACATCGAGTGAAGATTGAATGAGTTCGGAGACCCCAGATCTAGTTTCATCCATCTGGAATGCAATATATTCAGCAACATAAAAACATCAAATGTACAAAGGCTCTACACAGATGGTCATCCTAACCATGGATGATGACTCTATATCTGAAGAATCACCAGTTTGTATCTGTAGACAACTATCTCATCTATGTACATGAAATGAATTTATAAAGATGAGCATAGGAATGCCCCGCTTAGCTAGATCATGAAAATTATATTATGATGATGTATTGTATTGTAACTTATTCAGGTCACCTTCCAGTTCGAAACTTTGGATCCTCGTGATAAAGAATTTCACCCGACATTGATATTTACGACTTCATGCTTTAGGGGGAAACTATTATAGACATATTTGGGCACATCAACCCCATATGAGGGGAAAACTAATATTTCTAAAGAATGCTAGCCCTCTAGGTTTGGTGGTTAGCCTAGAAACAACGGTTTAAGGCAATTCAATGCTTTCTTATATGTGTAACATATAGGAGAAAGATAATGGAACCAACTTGGAACTTCCACTTAGTCCCTTGCTTGGTCTCTCTCCCCTTTGATAGATCCTGCAACTCCTTCCCATACTTAACACACTTATAGAGTACCTGCACAAGTATAGCAACAAAGAACCATCAAAGCATCATGATCTATTACAACATAAACATTATAGAATCAGATATATAATGAACAAATAATAGCATTCAAAAATGATAACATTTACAACTGCACAATCATATGGAAGAAAACTTGAAGAACTTTATTAATAGAAGGGAGAATTGTAACCTAGTTGTCTAATCCAGCATCATCCTCCCAAATTCAATCCTTCTTCACCTCATGAAATAGCAAGATCAAACCAACAATACAATGGTCCTTCCTCAATTACAAACTATCAGCACTTCCTTGCAATTCAAAATCTTCCAGCCTCTAGATCTCTTGAATTGGAGATCCATATATAGATGTGTGCAAGGGTGTTAGTCATTCATGGGGTTTGATTATTTTCACTCCAGTTGTTACAATTGGTTCCACTTGGATATTTCTTAGATCCCTTATTCGTCCTAAGGAAAATTGAGAGAGGCAAGTGACACAAGAGAAGTTTCTAGAAGATTCGATGAGCAACCACCGAACAAACTGTCTCAGACATTTGTCCATCCTCACCCATTGCACCCTATAGAAGGCTTAATTAGTATGCATCACACCCTGTTAGTGTACTGCTCAGTACGCATCACACTTTTCTATTGCAGCAGTCAGTATGGTTTAATTTAGGCCATTCCTGGATGGTTTCTCATGTGGAACTTTTTGGGAATGATGTATTCAGATGACTATGTTCCTTTAGGGCATGAAAAAGCTCTTTTATGAGTTGATGATCCCTAGTTTATCGACATATAAGTTTGGGGTTGATGTGCCCAAATATGTTTATAACAATTGCCACCTAAAGCTTGATGTCATAAATATTGATGTTTGGTGAAATTCTTTATCATAAGGATCCGAAGTTTCGAACTGGAAGGTGACCTACATAAGTTACAATAAAATACATCATAATATTATAATTTTCATGATCTAGCTGAGGGAGGCATTCCCATGCTCAGCTTTATAAATTCATTTCATGTAGATAGATGAGATAGTCGTCTGCAGATACAGATTGGTGATTCTTTAGATATAGAGTCATCATCCATGGTTAGGATGAGCATTTGTGTAGAGCCTTTGTACAATTGATGTTTTTATGTCCCTGAATATATCGTAGCCCAGATGGATGAAACGAGATCCAAGGTCTTCAAACTCATTCAATTTTTGCTCAATGTGCAAGTCAATCCATGTGAAGAGATGTTCTGAAGTTGAACATGGAAAGACGTCGCCTGATTACCAGCCAATGACGTAAGCTGTTAACAAATGTGAGAGGAATCACCGATAATGATGATGACCCTCAAGGTACTATAGTACAATTCACGTGGTGTGAATTTATGATCCGACGTCGAACACCATGCAAAATATTTCGATCAAAGTCCATTGATGTCAGCTTATCGCCAGAAGTTAGAAACATGACATTGATGTATGCAAGCTTCAAAGCACTAAAATGGTTGTTTCTAAGACAGCTTCTTGGATAATGAGCTAATGTCGACAAGAAGTGACTCATCATAGGAGGGCCTTGATTTATGTCACATATACGACACCAATCAAAGTAAACGATTTATTGGCGGTGAAAATGAACTCATGGCACAAGGTTCAGGAATGGCAGTCATGAGAACAATGAAGGTTGGAGGTATTGCAGTGAATGAGACATTAACTAGATGGTGGTTTCTCAACTGGATGACTTCTCTTAAACATGTCAGTGACACTGAGATGAATTGGTAGTGTTAACCCCAAAATATGGATGGCATGAAAGACTAATGGTGAGATGATCAGTGAATGGAATAACCCAACCCGACTCAATAATGGTGATGAAGTGAAAGTGTCATGTTCAAGAGTGACTTGCTACCATAAATTCTTCAAGTTTTCATCCCCTTTTTCCCTAGTCATTGCTAACCAATACCTCTTTACTTTTGTCATGCATGAGGAGGATAACATATGCTTGTTCTATAATTTTCCCTTCAGGCAAACCTGTTGCTATTTAATCTTTTAATGAGTCTAGCAAGAGTGAAACTCGGTCTCATATAGATGGAAAAGTTTGTCCATATTGTTTTAACGACTTTAATGACAAAGATAACTTAGTTCTTTTCATGTTTAGAGAGTTTGAAAAGGGATGAAAAGAAAACTCCACTAGTTCTTTTTTGTAAAATAATCCCTCAGGTCTGAAAAGGATAAAATAAAACAGGAGGTATGACATTTCCAATCACTTTAACGAGCTGGAAAGGATAAGCGCTTGACATTCTTTTGATATTTAACATGTCCGAAAAGGTTTTAAAGAGGACTCAATTTTGACGAACGAGTGATGTCTAGGGTAGCAGCTGGTTCTAGCGATTTTGGAACTTCTCAAAACATGTTTATTTATGTGCAAAGGCTGGCTAATAAGACCACTCATCGCAATTGTTCCTCAAAAAGGGTAAAATAACCAAATGAAAGTGTATGTTCAGCCAAAGGGATGGTGGTGATGGGATTTACACAACCAAGGTTCAAAAGGTTGATAGAATGACAATCACAAAGGTTAATTACTTGTGAATGGGTTCATTTTTTGACAAGCTTGAACCATGGGGAACTATGCTTGGATTCGGTTTCATTTTTACACAAGCTTGAAATGACCAATCTATGTTGGATTTAGTTTCATTTTTTATATGGGTTCGAAATGAAAAATCATGCATGAATTGAGTTTCATTTTTACACAAGCTCGAAATGAAAAGCTATGCTTGAATGGTGGTCAAAGATGTTCAATTCATTGTTTAGCATATCAAATTCCTTCATCATTTGTTCAAACTGTTCAAAACTCCATCAAATTGATTAGAAATACATATATATGAACTAAAATTAACATTTTACTTGAATTACATGAATAGTAAACATAGAAAGTAGTTTTACCTTTCACTTTCATCATTTCTTTTCAAATTTGGGATTTTGGAGCTCTGGAGCGGTTTTCCTCCTCAAATTTCACAAGTTGATTTTGAGAGATCCTGTGGACCATTCTTCGCTCTGTCAGGAATAGGTAGGAGCTATCCTTGAGCTCTTTATTTTAATTTCATCTTTTCTTTATTCTAAGATAGTTTTTCCACATTTCTGGGCCCCTGGGTTTAAAGGTTTTGTTCCCCAATTTGAATTATATTTCTTTCACCTTGTAATGTTGTTATTTGCAACATTCTTGTGTTTTTTATAGGAGGAGATCTTTGTACGCTATCCCGTTCTTAGACCACATATTCCATATGAAGGGCCTTCTAATCGTTTCAAGGTTTAAATTTTTTTATATTGTAAATATAGTCTATGTAGGCATGGACTAAAACTTCATAGTCTCTAAAAGGCAAGGTCAAATGTCCCAGCAAATATTATTATTCCAATGAATTTATTGACATTGTGTTTATCATTTTGCTTTACAATACAATGTTGTTGTTGGCAATCTTCTTGTATGCGATAGAATATAGTCTAGCATGGGTTAGATTTCCTTTGCCTTGCAATATTTTAATGACAATATGTTTGTGTTTGTGGTAGAAGGAAATATAGCTTGTGCTATATTTATTTTGTTTTGCAATGTTTTTTTTGGAAATATGGATGTGTTCGTGCTAAAAGTAATTCTAGCACGTGCTAGATTTCTTTCACCTTACAATGTTTTTTTTTGACAATATCCATGCGTTTGTAATAGAAATAAATCTAGGATGCAAATATTTCTTTTGCTTTGCAAGATTCTTGTTGGAAATATGCTTTTGTTCATGTTAGAAGTAATTCTATCACATTCTATATTTATTTCACCTTGCAAAGTTGCTATGTGTTTGTCTTTGTGCTAGACAAGGATCTAGAAGAAAATCTAATGATTGTTGTGGTTAATGTTCTTTCATTGTGTTTTGCTATTATTTTATCTAAAGAAAACTAAGAATATACATGACTATAAGAGATAAATTTTGTGTATATATGTTTCTATTTTGGTCTATACAATTTTTTTTGTTTATTCACAATGTAATGTCTTTTGTAAATGTTCTTATGCTTGTGCTGGATGGAAACCTAGTAGATATTTTCTTTCCTATATTCACGATTAAAATAATATAAAAATTATTTTTGGGTGCCCTTTTCTAACCTTGATTAGCTATTATTTCGAGTTATACACATTGTTCTTGTTCATTTTTTTACACATATAATTATGTGAATAGTTGTAGTATTTATAAATTCATATTTTCTTCAATAATTCGAAATTGTGATAACAATTTTTTTACTTTATTTTCAGATACCATGGACTATGAAGCTAGTGAGAATTCAAAGGAAGCATCCAAGGAAAAAGGAAGTTCAAGAAACACGACACCAAATTCTTTAATTGGTATCACAATTTTAATTTATACTTTGTTAAAATTGTTAGACATTGTGTTAATCACTAGTTGTTGATTAATAAAACCCATGGAAATAGCGTTAGGATTGGGGTTTTAATGAGGACAACCCATACTAACATGGGTATTTTTTTCCCAAGAAATTTTAAATATGTGATAACTTTTGGTGTCATATACTAAATTTGCATAACACACATACTCATTTATTATTATGCATGTAAATGAAAATCGTGTATTATAAGGTTGTTTAATACTATTTGTTATTTCATGTCTTCCATTAAATTTTTCTTTCTAGAAACCGTGGAAACTGGTGCGCTTGAAATTCGAAGTAAAGTAGCGAAGACAAAAAGAAAAACAATTGATCTACAAATGATGCCCCCTTCAACGGTATGGTGGTTTTATATTTTATGTACTCTTTTAGAAATGGTTGGATTATATGGTTTCTTTTCTTATCATTTTTACCCAGGCGATAACTTTTGGTGTCATATAGTAAACTTGCATAGCATATGTAATCATTTATTATTGTGCATGTAAATGGAAATCATATATTATAAGGTTGTTTAATAATATTTAGTATTTCATGTATTCCATAATTTCTTTTCTAGAAACTGCGTAATCTGGTGTGCCTGAAATTCAAAGTAAAGTAGTGAAGAAAAGACAAAAAAAACTGATGTACAAACATTGCCTCCTTCAAATGGTATGGTGGTTTTATATTTTATGTACACTATCTTGGAAATGGTTAGATTAGGTGGTTTTTCAGTATTTATAAGAACATTATGTGACAATATTTTATATTATATTTTCATTTTAATTAATGCAAATATTTTTTTTTGCTATTATTTGTAGAATTGGTTGGCCCAAAATCAAATGAAATGTTACAACCATCACTTAAGAAAAAGAAAGCTATTGAACTCAAAAGGCAATATCAATAACACCTTCAACTTCTACTTTTGAAATGATTAAAAAATACAATACAAATAATAAATATGGGTTCGTGCAAGATTGGTACATCCAAATAGAAACTCCCATGAATATGTTTCCTAATATGTACCTATTTGGATCAATAGACAGAAATGAACCAGAGATATTAGGAGTAATAATTAATTGCTATGCTTGCAATCAAAATGACATTGACTTTCAAGCGGAAATGATTAAAGAAAATGAGATAAAAATTAATTTCATGTCAAGTGGAGTATACAAATTTTAGACTAGATTTGATTGAAGCTTCAAGTACTGATTCAAAAAATACAATAAAAAATTCAATGTTCAAGTTTGATAACTTTGAGATCTTCTCTAAATCTGAACTAAATAGTTGTGCATATCTTTTAAAACGCATCACCAGTGTTCTGAGATATTGTTATGTAAGAAGTAAAAAACATCATCTGTACTTCTTCATTTACAACAAAAGGTTAAATTTTTTGATGAAATACCAGATGATAAAATTGATTCTCAATTACTTTCTTTGAGAAGAGTATATTTATCTTATTTGGAGGAGAACATAAAAGAAAATGATTTCAAGCCCACTACAGAATTTCAAAAAACTAGGAAAGTTGAATTTGATACAACTAACCTTGCAAATCAATGTGATGACATTGATGAAGCTTTCAAGCATTGCTATCTATTTTCAAACTCCTTTAATAGAAAATTTCTTGTTGAAAGATGTAAAGAAGCTCCTAAGGTGTTCAAATTAAGATCACTAGATGATTTAAATGTTCAAGTATTAGTGAAATCATTTCTAGAAAAATTTCAAACCTCATTACCTGATGCTCTTCTGATTCCATTTGACATAAATGAGCCTGATCCATTGGTTAACTCTATCAAAATTATAATGAGACGGATCTAAATTCTAAGAATATTAATTTTTGGATAGTTGATGCTCAACATACCATTCAAGCAGCGAAAGAAATTTTAACAAATCCTAAATATAATTTATCAACAGAAGCGAAAAAAAATATAAAAAATGTAATGCTCGATTCTTGCATCCATCAGTTGAACCCACTGAGGTGATCCACATTTGTTGTTAATGAAATTCTACAAATAATTTATTTTATAAAACTCCATTTATTGATTGTGTGCACTCGTCAAGGCATTTCTTAATTGCCAATGACAAATTAAAGAAAAGGAGGATTGGATTCTCTAAGACGGCTGAAGACAAGGTATGTAATTTTAATTATTTTTACATTTACATTTTATTATTGTATCTACTTTTATTGTATATAAATTACTAAAGCCGATAATATAAGTCATTTTGGATTGTAGATTACTGTGGTGTGGTTTCTGAGAGGAGTTCGGATTTTCCACAGTGTTCATCTTTATATTGGTCGACTTTTTGAGTCTAAACCCAGACTCATCATCAGGACTGATATACAGAGAAAAGAAAAAAATGGTTTGCTATAAATATAAGTCATATTTTTTTATATTTATGATGATTTCTCATTAGATTATAACACCTTATTTAGTTTCATTTTTACATTGGATTCTTATTAGTTTATATTTATTATTTTATCAGGTTTATGATGAAATGTTGTGCTCATTCTTCGATTGTCTACAAATTTTTCTGATAAAAAGATTCTCTTATATCTTGATGAACCTATTTGGGATAAATGGGACACTATTTTTAACTATTACCAACTAGGCACATTAAAGTGTGATGCAAGCCAACCTAATTTTGAGAACTACAAGGAAAATAGTCTACATCGTTTGACAACAGCTACTTTTCAGCCCCTTCAGGGATTAACCATGGAAGAAATTGCTTCAGTAGAAGATAAGCTATTGGATGGAACCATTTGGTTTTCTATTCCAATTAATCATCCAACAAATGCCATAAAAATAAAAGGTTATTGTTCTAAATTGAAAACCAACAGAATAATATCGGATGCAATGGTTACATATTGTCAAAGTCATGATCAGAACTTTGAGATGACTCTTACCACATTCAACATTCTTGAGCATTATGGAATTAATGATATCATATTCACCAATTTTTGCAACACGGTGGAGGGGTCTACTTATGTCAAAGGAACACGTAATACAAAGATAGAGTCCCTTTCTCAGCAAGCATGTGGAGTCCTTGACAAAATGATAAATGGATCAACAAATGTACAAGTTGATAAAAATTTTGAATTTGGTTGTCATTTTGGAGGCCCTGATCTTTTGTCAACACTTTTGCACTCTTTTCCATGTCAGTTGCAACCAGTTTTACATATCGACCTTGTTGTTTTGGATACACTAGCTTTGAAAAAAGAACAATTCAACAAGGGGTATTACATTGAATTTTTTCGATTTCTTATCGAAAATAATGAGTTGAATGACTTTACTAAAGTTCTCTTAGTAGAACTTTGGTTTTGTAATGATGTACGCCAGTCTTTGGAAATTTCCATAAAGAACTCCAAGTTCAACTATAAAATGACTAGTGGCATTTATGAATATAATCCCCAAAACAATTATAGTTATGATATAGTTATTACTATACATTTCTATACTTCATAATTAAAAATTTTGGAGGCTATAAAATACTCTCACACATTTGAAGACACATTTGATGAAAATGAGAGAGATTATGATTTTTGGATGGATTTATTGGAAAAGCACCAACAATGTAGTGATGCAAAAGTGGTTATTTCTCTTTATGCGGGGAAAATTTTTATCAAGGCCTTTGTACATATGGAAGCATAATTTCATGTGTTGTGAAAACAAAGTCACAAAGGACAATCATGTTAAATAATTACAAATCTTTTCAACTATCAAATCGAGGATCCATTAGCTTCTTGGAAAATTCACGTACTACAATTCTATTATTGTTTTTCTTACAATACTTTGGATAGTATTTTGTTAATATTTCTTAATTTTGAAAGTGTTTACTAAAATTACTAATGATGGAGATTCTAAAACAGAGAATGATGAAAGTGGGAAGCAAAAAAAAAAAAATATAGTGCTTGTGATATTGAAAAAGTATAGAGATGGAAATAGGAGGAAAAGGAGGAGAGGAATAAGTTATCATACCAGGTACATAATTTGTTTTCTTTTTTCTCTTGATAAATTTTCAATTTATTGAATTTCCATATTCATAACGTTTTTGGATTTGATCTAGTGAAGGGAATCAATAAGGAATATGAAATTAAAAAATCAAGACAATACCACATGGAATGATAGAGATAAAAATGGGTATAAATCTCTGTAACTATCTCTTTGATTTTATTTATATTATTATAGTTGGTTATGTTTATGATCACGAATATATAATTCAAATATGTTGATTATACGTTGGGAGAATAAAGAGAATAATATAAATGACCAAGGGACTATGGCCACAAAACTACATTCAAGACCAAAATATTATATGGAGGCGATTATGATGGGATGAGATTTTTTTTGTCAATATTGTGGTGTTAATGAGATTTAGGGTTCATTGTCACAATTTATAGAAAAAAAAAGTTAGTTTATTAATAGTGAAAGCAAGGAGACCAAAACACAACATAAAAGTTAAACAAAACATTAATCAAGAACGAAATAACAGTCAGGTACTTATAATTTGTAACACATTTCCTTATTATTTAATGA